>CAJNIZ010027224.1:0-21366 GCA_905231905.1 Symbiodinium pilosum
TGTTCCACAGCGCAGGTTCCACAACAATACTAGCCGTAGTAAGAAGAATAGCATAATAGCAATCATAGTAATCATGGTACTAGTTGCAGCAGTAGCAGAAGCAATTATGAGCAGAATGATAGCGGAGTCATGACAACAAGCAATGCAGAGCATTTTTACCCTTGCCGATGCCGTCATCGCTTGCTTCGCTTTGCAGCAGGTGCCAGGGTAGCATCCTCCTTTCCGTTCACGAGCCTGTGATACACCTGCCCACCACGTGTAGTGTAGGGCCCAAATTTTTACGAATATCCTTCTGAGGTCCATTTGAGATACCCTCTACTATATTACTATAGTTACACAAGGAATCTAGGACCGTAATCTTGGCATTTATTTAGGCCCCTACAGTATTCATGAAGTAGGAGGATGGGGACCTGGGAGGAGAGGCCTTTCCTTCTTGTGTGTGTGTGTGTGTGTTTTTTTTTCTTTTCGGACGTGGATGGTTACTGATGGCCCGGCCACTAGGCCACCTGCTCGATTTAATCGTGAAATCCAGATACCAGTCGGGTCCATTATCTCCAGATGCCTGGGTCTAGGGCATCAGCGAACGTGATACCGACCATTGTCGCAACAGTAACAAGGGCAACTCCAATGATGATCAGAAGAGCGCGAGAGGATTGTTGATAGCGTTTGAGACACTTGTCTGGCCGCTTGCTTGTAAGGAATGAAGAACTGGGCCGGTGGCATAGGGCTTCCATGGAACTGACTCGTAAACCCCAAACTACGGAGTACATTGGCATCATTTTGGACATCCACTCCATGACTCCATAACAGCAAGAGGCCAATTCTGAGCACCAAGCCGCGTCCAGCGAGTACGTCAGGGACTTGTAGCTTTCATCAGCTTCCTGGGCTCTCCAGACCTTGGTGAAACTCACTGGTGCCCAAATGGATCCCTCAACTCTGCGAATTAGAAGAATTTAGCAAGATTCATTGCTCCAGCGCAGCTCAAGTACGGCAAGCCTGTACTGTCCGGCAGAAGCTGAGGCAAGGGATCTGAGAGTCCCTCATCACTAAAGCTCAGCAGCCACGCATGTGAACATGTACCTTTGTAAGGGTCCCTTGCAAAAGCTCTTGCTGGCAGGAAGATGAGGGGCTGGCCATTTCATTGAGTCCACCCGGTGTCTGCTCTTCCACCAACTGCGCAGGCTTCTGTAAGAATAGCAGCAGACTTTAGATCGTAACACTGATAGACATATACATCATCTCGTATGGTGATCCCTAGAACCCAATCCTAAATTCTCTGTGAGGCAGACAGCCCAAAATAATGTCGCGTTTCCACTGTCTTTTCCACTCCCTACTGACCACTGAAAGGACACAGCATTGTGTAACACACTGACTTTCCATGCATCTGTACTAGGAACCCCAGGTCCAAATTTCTAGTGTAGAAGCCTGAAATATTGAGGTCTGTTTCAGCTACCCCGTACTTTAGGTATGCAAGGAGTCTAGGATCATAATACGGGCAATTATGTAGATTTTCAGATTTTGGGTAGTTTCCACAAATAGGGAGAGCCCAACACAGACCCGAATAAATATAGGTACTAATATTAAGAACAACAGTCTTGTTTTGGGCACCCCTCAAATGCTACCCCTCATTTTGGGAAAACCCTCTTATGTACATCGCAGTCGAGACGGGCGGTCCTTTGCAAAGGTGGCAGCCTGCCATCCAAGTTAGCTTGCAGGAGCCAGCTGGAGACCCAATGGTCTGAGATTTAGGGTTTCGGGGTTGGGATTTAGAGTTATCCACTTACCCTGATACTGGAGAGGCAAATGAAACATGAAATGGACACTAGATGTGTCAAGGGAGACACGTGGCACAGGCATTACCTGCCCCTCAGAATCAGGAATATTCGTGAAACGGGGGCGCTGGGTTATTGGACATGGGGGCTTGTCAAGATTAGGGTCCGATCTCTGGCACCGTGCGTTTCTTTTGCGGCCACATTATGTATGGAGCCCAAAGAAGGCACGAAGGCACCGTAGTTAAGATAACTGGCCACCTACTACCGTCCTTGCAGCTGGGATGTATGAAGACACATGCAGCATATACTGCCAATCTGGCTAACAGTCCTGAGGCTTGGGTTTTCAACTGGGGCAGCGGCAAAATGTACCCACTCTACTGCCATCTAGTCCTCTGCTACGAGCAGGTCTATCATCCTTCTTGAAACCGTACGTTCTCTTGTGTTTGTTCGGGGAAATGTATCACTATCCTTTTATGCACTTCTTGCGGCTAGTTTGTGTGTTAGCTGTTGATGGGGATCTTCCTGCTTCTTGCCCATGCAGATCTCACCTACTTTCAGCCGGTAAACCAAAAAATGGGTCCCCATGGTAACCCTGGCAAGCCCCAACAGCCTAAAAACATCCCCAAATACCCATGATCCTCCATACTTGATCCCAATTACAGAATATGACCTTCATTCCCTACTCTATGATCGTAGGGATTCTCAACTCTGCCCCCCAAAGGTATGCCGCCCCGGCTTCCTTACTTTTGCAAGGGGATTTTGGGAGGGTACCTCTTCGTGGAGGGACCCTCAACCCCAAACCTGGACCCCAGGAACCTGGAACTCTAAACCCTAAGCCGTAAACCCTTAAACCCAGAAACCCCAATAATGATAGTAATAAAAATACAAATAATAATAGTAACCATACCAATTATAGCAATTATAGCAATTACAATAGTAACAAGAATAATACTCACAATACTAATAATAACAACAATCAAACCCAGAAACCCCCTAAACCCTAAACCCACAATCAAACCCAGAAACCCCCTAACCCCCAAACCCGTTCGCGGAAGCCTCCGCAGCAGAGCTATCGGCTGCGAAAGTGGCAAAACTGGCGCCGACCCAAGCGGCCGCATCGCCCTGCAGGAAAGTAATAGGGTTCAGAGCTTGGGGTTTAAGGTTTGAGAGTTTAGGGTTTTAGAGTTTAGGGTTTAGGGTTTTAGAGTTTAGGGTGGAGGGCTTAGGGGTTTAAGCCTTAGACTCAGGTCACTGCTCACTGCTCCTGCCCACATGACGTTTGAGTTGCTGTCTCTATTGCGCATACTGCAACTGAATGTGCTATCTACTGCAAGTGGCAAAGTCACGTCTCAACAGTATAAGCCACCTGTGCCCCTTCCCAACAGAATGCGTCTCCTGTGTCCCTTCCAATGCCCCAGGGAATCCCAGAAGGAAGGCTCCCAATCGTAAGTTAAACCTCCTGCAATGTTGCCCAACAGGGCTCCTCTGCCACGCCGTTTGAAGAGAGCCACTGCTGTGCAGTCAGCTGTCTCTTGTAGAAGTCTCCCATCAGCGTTGTGACGCAGAGGAGCCTCAGAGTTGGTAGTTCCCTTTCCCTAAAGGTCCAAGGACCCCAACAATAGGGTGTTAGGGCCCAAATACTATAATATTAATGAAATTGGGCCCTACTACCCAATTATTTGGGTCCTTGGACCCTGAGGGTTTGTTGTGAAGGGAACCAATCTCCTGCCCGAACACGAAAATATTCCCTCAATATCATTTGGAGCGGCAGATCAAGTTTTGTAATGTTGCCTTGTGCAGGGGGGGCACAGTGCTGAGGATGAGGGGGACGGGAATAAGTGCGTTTCTGCGTTGTGTCCGCGATGCTGAACTACTGTGTCCTCGTAGCCATGAACCAGGGAAACAAGTACGGGTAATTCATTGGTTTTCTGGAGGCTTTAAGGCCAGAACACTATCAAGGTGCATCACAACACCCCGTATGGTCCCTTATTGGCCCTCCGAATTGTTGAGGGCCATCTTATGAAGGGGGCTCAAAAAGGGAACCTGCTGTTGACATGCCCCCATGTGAAGGAGGATGTGAATTTGCTGCCCCCACCACCCAAAAAAGACACCCCATGTGTCCTTACCAATGTTTCTGGGGAACTCATATGTTCCCACCAAGGCACAACAAAATCAACACACATGTATTCCCAGGCCTTCTGAACTCGTCTTCGCTGTCCACGGGAACGCACTTCCCGCAAATCTCGAATATGGCCTTGTGGAAGGCAGCTTGCCTAAATTACGGTTCCCGTAACTTTCGTGGGGAAAGCGCAGCGTAACAGGTACCAGACTGTAGGCGCCTGGGACCCAAATGTATGCAGGGACCCGTGTTATGTATTACTACAAATTCAAAACAGTTCGCAAAAGCTTCGACGGCAAGTGCGTGGTAAGTAAGCAAAATGGCAACGGCTACAGGTTCAAATGGGAATTCCACTTTGTGCCCTCAAACAATGCCATTGTTGTTGACACTATACCTTCACCAAAGAAGCCTAATTCTGAGTGCAGTTTCCGGCAGACTGCCCAGGTCCTGCAGATTTTGCAGCCGGCTTTTGCAAGTGGTAGTAGCCGAGACTAACTGCCCCAAAATGGCGACTCTACCAGACACGTCGATACCGTGTGCTCTACCTGCCCCTGGAACCCGGGCAAGTATATATATATATATACACACCAAGATTTGTAGCAAGCAAAAGATTCAATTCGAAGTCTCCCCCATGAACCCTACAACGTAGAGTGATCAACCCTTATTTGCAGGAGGCCGGAAATGCTGAGGGGCTATCCTGGGCCCAAGGTCTTGGCGGTGTCAGCAGAGTGGAGCCAGAGCGCCTGTATGAGACTCCCTTCCAAGTTCATCAATGTCTCAAACTTCTCAATCCAGTCTTGAGGTCTGCAAGCGGTCCTACTTTTGGCAAGCATCCATGTTTTCGTTAAAAAGCGCTCAAAAACGGGGACCGTCAACCAATCTGCTAGACAGCTCGCTGGGCATGAGGCTTTGCTTTGCTTTGCTTCGGCCAGGCTGCTCCACGTAAGCTGGGCTGAATAGTGTAATCATAGCTTTCGGTAGTAAGAATTGGAGAAAGCGTATTTCTACCTACGGCTATTAAGACTAACAGCATTCAACTTCTAAATCTGACGCAACACTTGTCTTCCCTAGGTCCAAGGTGTCCACAAATAGCAGCTCTTAGGCTCTGTGTGTTGATGAGGAGCCCACTTGGCAACTGCTGGCAAAGGAATGGCACTGGCACAGTCCGAAGCTGGAGAAGAAAGCTCCTGTCAGGCCATTGTCGAAATGCTGATGAGCTATTCTCAAAGCTTGGCTCTTTCATGAAGAAGAACAGAAAAAGGCCTACAATCTCTACTTTTATTGAAGATTATCTGCGATGTTCAACTAGAAGCCGTCGAATGTGACTGCTAAGTGCACAGTCCTGCAGACGCTTTGGCAGGAGCCCAGCAACGAGTGTCACAACCTTCTGCCTGGTCAGTGAGTTGCACCTAGCTTCGTTACATCCTGTGCACGAAGCATACTGTCTACTTACAGCGCAGATACGACGCGCAGGAAGCATGGTTAGAGCAACGAATGGAGACTGAGGCCAGTGCTCTTCTCGGAAAACGATTCCCTGCATCACCTGCTGGGAGCGGGCAGTGGTTCTCCATGAGCAGAAGCACAAGCAGAGCTGTCCTGGAGAATCAGAGTTACAAGGTGTCAAAAGGCCTCGGGAACTTGCTTGCTCAGCACTGCAATGATAACGCACTCCACCGAGTCGACCACCTGCACATGGACATTAAGAGGCAGTTTAATACTGCCTTGCTGGATAGCTTGCCAACCCCGGGGAACCTCTTGGTTGCTTTTTGCCACCACGACGTGGCTTGGAAATTCATTCGCAAGCTCTGCTGCCTCAGTCGAGTGCGACCCAACACTTTGCAAGTGCTGAAACAACCTGTGTCGCGTGCCTTCGCAGCCCCTCTGGGTGAAAGGAAGACCCTGCGGCCACATGGAACCCAGACCACTGGGAGCATCCGGCAAGTAGAATTAAGAACATCCAATTGGGTACCCTATGCTACTAGATTATTTATGGATGTGCGTCAGGGGATGATTCTGGATCAGCAGCGCCTGGGCGTTCTCTCAGGCAAGCCAGGACCAGGGGTCAGGAGTCCGCGGATCACGGCGGAGCCTGCTGCGAAAGCGCTCCAGAACTTGTGAACTTCTTTGGTTTAGGGTTTAGTGTTTAGGGTGAAGTTCTTTGGGCCCTAAACCCTAAACGGTAGTTTCCCCGTTCTTTTCCATTGTCCCTATATCAACTTAGGAGTTAAATAATACATGTATCTGAGATATCTGTAGGACCTCATTCTTAACACATTCCCAGCTATTGGCCCTAAAGCTGGTACCACTCCCTGGCCTATGGTGCCGACGCCAACGAGGCCAATGGTGGCTGGGAGCTCATCGAGCATGACCTCCACACAACCCGCCTACATGGTCTCCCACATGCAAGGTTGTCAAAATCATGGCCCGTTCACGGCTACGCTATATGTTAGGAGCAGGAACCCGAGAAGGGACCACACTTTTGACATCCCCTGCATGGGCCTCCAGCTCACTCACCAGCTCCCTAAGACGGTTGCGGTCTGAGCCAATGGCAATCTGACTGCATGAAGATCACGCCACAGCATCAACTGACCCATCTGATTTGACAAACTTACCTGGCTGTCGGTAAGCAGTTTCTGCAAATTAAGCCGACGGGTCGCAGGCTACGAGGCGGTATATGTACCAGGCCTCCACAGAATCCTTGGCCCAAGGCCTCATACACCCGGCTGGCTTGGCCACGGGGTGGTGAGACTGAGAGCGCTTTGGAAGATGCCCTGCGCAGGGAAGGGCTTCGCCCCAACGCATCACGGCCAGTGCTGCCCTGTGAGCAATTAGCAAAAGATCCAGCAGAGCTTGGCTTTGCAAGGCCTGGACTGGCGGAATGCGTGCAAGCAGGGAGGCCGCTGATCGTTGTGCCAAAGCAAAGCGACGCAGCACGGCTTCTGGTGGTGGTGGACCCTTCAGCTTCTTCCGGTCACGGCGAAAGCGCCAGCGTGGGAGGCAGTCTGCAGCAGACCAGCTGACCTTCCTGCGACCCTTCACGTTGAGCTTCTCTGACGTCAGCCCCCTAGCAAGCGTGAGCTGCTGGTCGAGGGCACGCTCAGCGGTGACCTCTGCCTGGCGGAAGAGGCCAAGAGCTTGGCTGCTCAGCTTCCAACTCACTCTGGACTTCACCGGCAAGCCCTTCTTGCGAGAGAGCCTTGAGCCAATCGAGCGAAGTATCAAGAACAGTCGAGCGAAGCGCGAAGAGACCTCCGGCTCTACACGACGGCCCCGCATTTGGGCTGACAGACGCAGCAAAGGCCGCCAATCCGTTGACCAAAGCCAGCGCCATTCCAGATGCAGCTCGAACTGCTTTAAGTGCACAGCTGCAATGCGATTGTCTTGGCAAGGCGCTGAAGCAAGCTTGCGCGCAAATTTGTAGAAAATCATGTTCAGGCGAGGGTCGCCTCGCCAGACAGCCAGCCGCGGCACCAGTTGGTCTGCCGAGGCGTGCATCTGCCAATCCAGCTGAGCCGGTTTGGCGAGCTCGGAAACCTTCTTGGGGCTGCTCTGGGAATCCTCCAAGTTCTGGCGCCTGTGTGGCGTGGTGGCCGCGCTCACCGCTATGGCATTGATCTTGGGGTCCGTGAGCCAAGACGGGATGATGCACTCCTTGTACCTGTGGTCTGCGTTGATGCAGAAGGTGCCAGGCAGCTCGTTGACGTTATTTGTCCGCCAAACACGAAAAATCCCTCCACATCCTCCATCCACCCAAAGAAGGCCAGGACGGACCAGGCCATAGGTCTCATGAACAGCGCAGTGAACGGCCTGCTTCCCTCGGTACTGGACAAGGTACGCGTGGTGTCCCACCAGAACAGCTGGTTCTCCGCTGCCCTGCATGTTATGCACATCCTGACGATTCCAAGGATCCAATGAAGCCCAAGTCCCCATACGGCGCCGCAGGACGAGGAGCTGTTCCTTCTGCCCGCCAAAAGCCAAACCAGCAAAGAGGCGGAGCTCCCTCGCAGCTCCCCTGTCCTCTGCAAAGCCAAGAGGCTTGAACAGCTGCTGCACTTCTTCAGCAGATCGAGGGTTGGGTCCAGCGCTTCCCCACAGAATCACGATGCCGAGTTCCGCGTGCCGCACCAAGTTCATGAGGAATGGCTCTTCTTTGGAGCGCGGAATGAACTGGCCCACTTCAAGGCTCAAGACCCAGTCTGCTGAACCAAAGGACACCGTCAGCAGGCCAAGACTCTGCAGAAATGAGTCGGGCAGAAGTTTGCGTGCTGTAAAGCCGTCTGATGTTGGCGAAGTTGGCGATGCTCTTGCTGTGGGCCAGGACTTGCGCCGTAGATATCTGAGCCCGTAGAAGAAGGAGGGTCGCGTGCCGTTGTAGGGATCTTCACCCTGGCTGGATGCGAGGCGCCAAACAGAGCCAATGGGTGGGTCGCTCACCCCCATGCCATAACCAACACAGCGCACGTCGCTGCAACAAATGTGACGCAAGAGAGCCACAGAGTGATGACCGCCAGTTCCTTGCATCTTCAAGCCAACACTCAGAATGAGGGTTGCATCTTCCTCCTCTGTTGGATCATCAGGTGCCTCAAAACTGCAGGCACCTGCCTGGTCCGCCTCCGACTCGATGGCCTCAATTTGAGTGAGGAAAAGATCCATAGTCCCGTCCACCCCATCACCGCTTAGCCCCGCCGGAATTAGGGACCGAAAGCCCTCAGCCTCACTTGCACGGATTCCCGGTAAGTCCAAAGGTTCTGTCAGATCCCAAACAAGGCTGCTCTTGGGAAGTGTTCGGCGAACAACCACGTCTCCATCCACGCCAATGGCAACAAGGCCCCATCGCTCAAAGAGCTCCACATAGCTGCCGCGCCCGCATCCCATGTCCAAGACCCGGGCCGGTCGCGCTGGGCGTCCAGGCTGCCGGAAAATTCGCTGCCCACAGCGGCGGGCTGCTCGGTCCACGTCATCCCGGAAGAACCGGGCTAAGCGAACTGCCAACTGACCATCAAAGTTTCCATTCGAGGCCGAGCCAGTCAAAAAATAATCCATGTCAAACAGTTCAAAGAAGGCTGGATCACTTTCCACATAGCCATTTGTATGACGTGGAGGATCCAGGTCACAATAATTGGTCCGAGGCCGCCGACAGGGTGCCACTTTGTTGAAACATATACCTTTTAGCTTCCGCAGCTGAATAGCTTCGGGTCGTGATCTCAGAAACCACTCCAGTAGATTTTCTGTGTAGAGGTTCTCACACGTTTCTCGCGAACCTTGTGCCAAGGACGAGAGCACTGCAAATGCGCCGGCACTACTACATAGACTGCATGTGCAGGACTAGCCGCTTGCGCTGGGCTGTTGCCAAACCCGAAAACAGATTAATCATACCAATTGCACCTAACACCTGGAAACCTGCTGATCAGCGTAGAAGCCGTGCTCCTTTCAGCATGCTTCTCTTGGCATGTTATAAGGCTTTGATATAACACCGGAATCTTGTTGCTTGTTAAAGCATCCTTCCGAGGTATGGTAGCTTTGACATAGCATGCAAGTGGCGGATGGTGGCATGCTCCACGCACCAAGGGGGGGCAGCTTGGTAGCTCCAGCTCCTCATGAGTCTCAAGAGAAATTCTACAGACTTCCCCAAGGTCGTATACAAGCATCTTAAACGGATTATGCCCCTTAGAGCCTCATTGGTTTTCGACCAGAAAATCTAGAAACAGTTCAATTCAAGGATCATCCAAACGAGATGTTCAAGACTTAGCAATATTACTGTCGCCTGTACTGAGACCCATCGGAGCTTTCATGCTTAGCTTTTACCTGCTTGCCAACATAAACTTTGATCCTTTGGCTCATGTAAACCCACTGTCAATTGCACGTATGGGGTCTGAAAGAATGGTACGGGATTGGTTTGACACCCTCTCCAGCACACAGACCCAGTCTCTCTCTGGGACTCAGAAGGAATCGGAAGAGGCCGCCGAAAATTCCGCGCATTTGCGTCCAGGATCCTGGATCTTTAGAACATTTTTTTGAGTTTGGCAGGCTACTTAATCGCTTGGCTTGTTGCTTAAGGCGTTGCTCAGCTTGTATGATATAACCGAGATACCAAGCACAATTCTTGTTTCCATCACCATGATAATCCTGAACCATGCTCGCAAGCCCTTGCCCTACAAGCCCTGTACATCGCTTTTTTATCAACCCTATTACTCGCGGCCCCGGTTCTACGCTACCCATAACACCTTCTTCCAATTAGTTGTTCCCTGCAAGCCCTGCGTGTCTATAAAGCCTAAATGCCTCATCCCTGGCCTCAAGGCCTTCAGCCACAAAGATGGCAAATATCCCCCATATCCCTCGGCTCTGCAACCCTAAAACCCCCAAAGCGCAAAATAAGCCTTCGGAGCTAGTTTTTCAAGCCAGTAGCCGATGAGAAACTGATCCTCGACCACACCCTGTCTGGAGTGCGCAAGGGAGAGGTTCAGGATTGAGGGTTTAAAGTCGGGGTTTGGGGATTAGAGATTGTCGGGTGGGGTCTGGGGATTTGACCTTTTGGTGCTTTCAATTCTGGGTTAGGGTTCAAAGTTGAAGGTCCAAGGGTTCAGGAATGGAGGTTCAATTGATGGGGCTTGATTATTCATGCAAGGATTCCGTTCCGAAACTCTATGAGTGAGACTCCGGGCAGAGATGCAGTCACTGTTCGGGATCCTTCCGCAACTTCGGTACGAAAAGGACCTAGTATTGTTTTCAGAGAACTATATTTAACTGCAACAAATTACAAGGCACTGGTCCCCGTTCAGGCACAGCACTGAGGGATACCCCGCCAGCACATATCAACCTGAGACCTGGCTATCCTGATATTGATGGTAATGCATGTGATCCTTCGTCCATCCTCCTGTGTCAATACCACACCAGTCAGGATGATGATTCTCTGAAAATGGGAGAGCAGCGGGGTATTCAAAACGAAGGGAGCTGACTGTACCATGAGGCCTTTTCGCGGCTGAGGCTTCATGAGAGAAAGCAGCTCTTTACAACAGCACTCCAGTGCAGAGGCTATATTAGGCTTCTACTCTCGGGTGAGGTTTGTGGCATGAAGATGGAAATGGGATCTTCTGTGGATACGTGTTCAACTCGGTCCTGGGCTGTACCTGAATCGCCCGGCAGATGACTCTGCCGTTGTTCTGTACAGGTGCAAAATCATGGAGCCTGCGCCTTAAAAAAGAGGGATCCATTGCTGCGATCTTGGAACTATAGGAGAGGGAGGGGGCTCAAAATCTTTTGTCTGCGCAAGAGCCCGTTTAGCTGTCCTGAATCATGTGGGAATCTCTTCTTTTACCCCGGAGTCCTTCAAGGGGATATGTCCCTGAAGTCCCTACAGCTCCCAGGCAATGACGCGCCTGGATGGGCATTGGCACCCAGTTGGATAATACAAATGGCGGGGCCATGTCCTTGAATTGGTTCAATGCACAAACGGGGGTTTGGAGCACTGAGTCGCACAGGGAGGGCAAGCCCAACGTGAGGGGAGCTGTGTGCATGAACGTTAATCAAAGCAAGACCTTTTTCCAATGACAACGCCCGTGATCCTGATTCGCAACCTCCAGGGTTCATCTGGATGAGTCTTCGACCAGGTTTTTGAAACGCATCTTATTTGTTGAGAATAATGATTGGCTTACTGGGCATTGACATAAAAAGAAAACCTCGTCGCAACAGTTCTCATAAGATACGCTGCACTTAAGAAATCTAGAGCTCCTCAGGAAATACAACCCAGAACCCATCTAAACTGACTTGTAATCAGGTCTCTTCTCAACTTCAAGCCCCTGAGCCCAAATCTCCAAATGCACCAAAGGCTCTTCCAGCTCCTCACGCGAAATCATGGAGTGCCACTGTACGTCTGGCCTGCTGCGGGCCGCCCAGCGGTAGCCCATAGTGCCATCCTCAAAAGGTTCAGGGGTGGTGACGATTTGGGGAGTTTGAAGGATCTAAGGCTGAGGGAGGGTGATTTCACAGTGGCTTGGGAGTTCGGGGTCGAGGGTTGCAGGCTGGTTATTTAGCTTGTCATCAAAACCCCGCTTGGGAAATCAGGCATGTGAAGGGTTGACCCCTTTGGAAGGATGCAGGTGCAGCAACATCCAAATCCACCTTTGTGGGAAATGTGATTATGGGCAAAGCTTCGGGATTCATTCACCAGGAGATTGGGTTTCCCCGCCGAAATGCGACCCAACAAATACGAAATAAAGGCCACAAACGCCTAGCAAAGGACATGAACCACACATGAGCCTGAGAGTCGGGTGAGATCTTAAGTCGGCCGGTAGACTGCTTACAGAAGTGTTCTATACATGAATCAAACCACTACGATAAAATGACATGCCTCATAAGAATGACCTTGTGACACTTACACATCCATGGCAAAGTCCTGACCGTGGACAGCTTATTCTTCGCACTTAGGGCTCCCAAAGCGCAGCAACAAGTATCAGAAATCCTCATTTCTCCATAAACTTCACTCAACTCTCCAGAGTCTACCTCCTTGGAAATGCGTTCCCTGTGCTACTCTAAAGCTCGATTGTCGTACATCATTCCCTCGGCAACAACCCATGAGTTTCAAAATCCCTGCACCGAAGGCAGACGTCCTCACCATCCGCAGCCTGAGCCTTTTCCTGCAGGTGATGTACGCACTGTGCCAGCTGCCTTGCGGGGGTTTCAGGGTCAAAAGCCTTTCTTAGAGCTTGAAGGATTTGCATCGATGGAAGAGTTTGAAATCAACTGCTACTGTAAAATCTAACTCCTACCATCTCCATGTCCTGATTGTTCGAATAAGCCGCGGTGCTAGTAGACTTAGTAGACATCATCGGACGTGTGTTCATGTATCAGACGCTTCAGTCAAACGAGTCCCCCTCTGTAGTGCTCCGGACAAAAAGTACTTAGCTTCGGCATTGCTGCTAATGTTGAGCATTTGGCTCCTGGGTTATGCTACCTTTGCTTCAGCTAGCTACAGTATGTCTTCATTCCCATACCTGCGGCATGTGCTCAGAAAACAGCTACCAGAATCCCTCAGCAAAAATCTGCTCAGAGGTACCTGCAGCCGCCGCTCATGTCATTGGGCCCTGAAAACCTGCGCTCATGCAACTTTGTCATCTATTTGTACACGCAAACCTTCCAAAGAGGCCACAAGTCTCAGAAACCTCCAACCTAATACCTTTTACATATCCCTACTACAACCCCGATAAAGCCAGTAAAATGGAAGTCTGCGAAACCCCATATTCCTGCCTGGCAGGGAGCAAAGTGTTCCTCAGCCTCCCATAGTCGAAGTACCGGTGTCCCGCCTCACCAACCGAAAAACTGTTGGCAATAGGGAGTACTAAGATTAGTAGAGGCTTGAGGTAGAGGGGTTTGGGGGTCTGATCCCGGACAGACTCTGTAATGCAAAGGAGGACCTGTGCTGCTGGGCATGTTAGGTTCTGGAGACTTCCTCGACATCCATCTGACAGTGATGATGTTGAAAATCTGGGACCCCATCAATCAGAGGGCTTCATACGGGCCGGATACTAGAACAAAAAATGTTCAAAGGTCAAAGCGCGAGGGCTTCATGGCTTCAAAGTTGTTAGTAATAAAATGTCTTGGGCTTAAGGGCTGATGAACAGATCTTCAGGTGCAAAGCTTGCGCGTTCTGAGTTCAGGGTTTCCTGGTTCTTTCTTGGGACAAAACGTATTTTCAACTGCAATTGTACGTTCCTACATTATGTGTCCAACAGTGACCTAGCTCAGGGCATCTCATCTGAATCCAGCCTCACTAAACATGAAGTTCTCCATCCAGAGCCGCTCCTCGGGAGCCTGCAGTCAAGTGGTACGGCAGCGGTCTAGGGTTTAGAGTATGCCTCAGATATGGGATAAGGGGATATATGGAAATGGAGAGTGTGTACGGGGATGTGTAGGGTGTTTTGGGCTGATGTTGAAACCCTACAAGTGGCCCTAAAATTGGGGTTGCATGTTAGTTTGGGGAATGTTCGGACATTCTTCAAACATCTCAAGGATCTATCACACCCACAATAATGAGGATGTTGACTACCACTATCCCTCTAGTGAGGACACTGCGACTACCATATGACTCTCATCAGCTCTTCATGTTTGTTTAAGGTTAAGTTGGTCATCTCTGCCAACATCTGAATAGGCATCCCAGTTCGCTCGCTGGAACTCCAAGGTCCTCTGGTGTCTTATGTGCTTCCGAAATTGCCACCGGGAGTATTCGCACACGTCCTTTTGCATCCATGAGCGCTTCATTAGCTCGGATCTTGGCCCTACGGCTCTACGCACAGCAGATGTACTGCGAACCTTGAGCCCTGCGCAAACAAGCACTCTGCTGTCCGAAACTGCTACCACGCCATGACCATCATCACGTAAGAGGCTGACAAGAGGGCGACTTCAACAATGTTGAGAGTTGGGGTCAAGCCGCAATTACATAACCCTAAACCCTAAAAAACACCTAAACCCCTAAACCCTACACCCTATAGTAGTTCCCAAATTTTTTGGATTATCCATATACCTCGCACCACGCCTCAAGATCTTCTGGAAGGCAGAGTGCCTGCTCACAGACTCTGGGTGGGGGGTTTAGGGGGTTAGGGGGTTTGCGGGTTCAGGGGTTTGGGGGGGGTTTGGGGGGGTTTGGGTTTGGGGTGGTTTGGGGCTTTGGTGGAGTAAGGCATCCCTAGACCCCAAATCCTCAATCCCAAACCCTGAACCCTTAACCCAAACCCTAAACCCCACAAACCCTAAAGCCCAAACTTTACATGCTAAACCCTAAACCCTGAAACCCACATCTGAAACCAAAAAAACCAACCCCCGCATCGAGCCTGCATGTAAACGTCTGTTCCGCCGTAGAAGGCGAAATGCGAGGCCACCTGGATGAGCTCCTGTGCCTTTGGGCACTCCTGCATCGCTTGGGGCTTGGGGGTTTAGGTTAGACATTCTCTCTTGGGGCTTAAGCTTTAGAAGTTGGGGCTCAGGGTTCAGGGCTTCAAGGGTTTTGCTTAGGGCTTAGGACCTTAGTTTCAGGGGCTCAAGCTGTAGCATTTCGGCTTCAGGAGTCTACCAGGATCCCGGAAGATGATCAGAACCGTGACAGTCAGTTAACCCGAAGGATCATGAAACGATTAGAATACTATAAACCTTAAATGACAGTTTCCATGTTCTTTGCCATTTTCCTTATATAACCCCTCTATTATACCCCTATATGCCTGTATTCCTATAAGAAGCACTGCTGCTGACAGAACACGGAATAATGAGTAGTTCACAGACTTAGCAAGCCATCACGCACGGAGCCTTCGATGCTCGAGGCTCCATCAAGATGTCCAAAAGACTCTGCAACATGCCCAGTACAGGTAAAGGAGTCTGATAGCACCAAGACAGTCGGCTAAACCCTGAAAAACCTGAAGCACGTATCTGCCTACATACTTGTATGCATGGCAACATGCATACACATGTATACATACACACACATACATATATATATATATATATATAGACCCTGAACGGCGTAGGGCAGCGTCTCAGGGAGGTTTAGACACACCTCCTCTGGCACTGCCAAGATGACATCGGCTGTGGCAAAGGGCTTAAGGAAGACCTGGCGGAATCAGGAGGTTGAAGTGATCGGGAAACCTAAGGGTTGAGGGTTTGGTGTCTATACGGCGTGTGGGGCTAAAGGGGCTTTGCACAAGAAACATAGCGAACGTGGTTTCTGTGCTTTTGCTGCTGAATTCCATGTCATTGCGTCGAGAGCGTTGTTTCGGTTTGCAACGCTGCAACGAAGCAAAATTAAGAAACGCGATTCTAAAATTCGTGTGCTGACGACCTTGCGGGGAGCTGAGTCGCAGAGTTGTCCCTGCTGCGAGCTTCACAGGCCTTCATGAAAATGAAGTGGTTTCATAGCTTTTTTGCTAAAGCAGCTGACGGTAAACGAACACCGGAAAATGAAGCATTCAGGACGAAGACACCCGATCGTAGCTAGGAATGCGAGAAGGCTAACAAACCTTCTCGAAGCAGTTTTCGTGGTCTGTTACAGTTACAGGGTACCACGCATAGGATGTCGTATCTTGGAGTACTAAGTCTAGGAGTACTTAGATATCACAGCCGTGTTGGAAGGTACCGATGGAGCAAGTGTACACCAGCAGTCCTGCTCCCAATTGGCATGCTTACGATTTGGAATACCCTTGTAAAAGAATAAAAGAGCTAGCCGGGTTTTGAGCAGGTGATCAGCTGTTTCGAAGTCACGTACTACTCCTTATCAACCACAAGAGCCTGAATACAAGGATATGGTTTTAGCATGCATCCAGGGCAAAAATTGACCGCCTGGAAGAAGCTCAGAAGATCTGTAGCATCGCAAATGCCTGATACAGCTTGACACAATGTGATAGTACCGACACAGGACATGCGAGCACGCAATTGCAACAGTGTAAGGAAAGCGAACTGTGGTGCTGTTGATGACAGTGATGATGAATACTGAATGAATGAATAAATGAATGAAATATTTTTAAGATTTTGTTAACATTATCTTTATTATTGCTATCACTCTTATTCATACTAACTGTTGTACTTTCTTAAAAATAGAATTCGAAAAGCAGAGGTCGCCCTTGACTGCCTCCTCGGCTTCCTACTTCTCCTTCTTCTCCTGATCCTCATCCTTCTCACCATCTTTGTGGCTGATGCCGGTGACGGTGAACAAAATGATGGTAATGATGATGATAATGATGATGATGATGATGCTGATGATGGTGGTGGTGCTAGTGAGACGAACTGTACTAGCTGTGACAGTTAGTACCGCTATGACAAGACGTGGTCTTACGTACAGAACCACCGAACACGCGCTGCAGGCCAAAGTGACAGGAAGACGAGGCAAGGGAACAACAAGGGTAATGTCCATAGAAGAAGCCTGACATGAGTCCAATCCGCAGCCATAAAACAAGAAACATCCCAACACTATTCACTGTTGATGGTTCAGCAGCCCTAAACTCTAAACCATAAACCCTAAAAGGGTTGGTTATGCCCATCAGAAATTTGCCGTCTGTTTTACATGCTTCCTTGGCCTCTGAGCTGCCCAACCATGCACACCCCGATCTCGCGAGCATAGGAGCTGCCTGCGTTGCCCGAAACCACATTATTAATAGTACTATTCCAGAACTACTGAACAGTATTACTACTATTAGCACTCGTATTACCAGTATCTTTACTATAGGGTGTGGGGATGAGGGTTAAAGGTAGGATTTTTGCTGGCTCAGAGCTCAGAAGGACACACCATGCACAGGCTTGGCACCCCTGCATATGCGGTAAAAAGTATGGTGAACAACCTGCCCCATATCCCTCAGCACGCACTAACTCTCCTTCTACTCCCTCTTGTTGTCCCTTCGGTCCCACCCAGCATTAGATCAGAAAGGATGGCACTTTGTAGCAGGAAAACAGTGCTTCCAAACAACGCCTCACGAGATGGCGATTCAAACATCGTGCATTCTGAAGGGCTGACCTGGAGAAACCACTTACCAGATGTACCACATACCCAAGGAGCCTAAGCAACTAGAGTGAGGCCTAGTTGCATGTCAGACATACAGCGCTCAAAGTACAAGGACTGCAGCAAAAAGTCTACCGGCAGTGACTCGGGCTTCAGCAGTATTACAAGAACTTCTTTGTGCCCAGGGTGCCTTTGCAGATGTGCACAGGGACAAGCACCAGCAGTTGGAACGCAAGGAGCCTCAGCATGCCTCCACGCCATGCCTCCAGGGGTTGGATGGGGATTGCAGGTATATAGGGTTTATATAGGGATCATATAGAGATTATTTAGGGATTATATGAGGGTTAAATATGGATTATATGGGGATTAGATTATTATAGGGGTTATATAAGGAGTAAAAAGGGTTCATATAGCGGTTGGGGGTTGAGGGTTCAAGGTTCCATCACTTTGAGGAGCTTTCATGAAGGGGAGGATGTCTGAACATTTGAGGACTTGCCGCTGAGGCCCTCATGCCTAACATGTTGATGCCCAAACATAAAAAGGATTCTGTGCCCCGCATACAAATCCCTACAAACTCCCTATATATAATCTATATATACTTACCACAGAATCCCTATAGAGAATCTCGACATGATCCCTATTATAATCGCTATGGCAATTCCACAGGAACAACCCAAGCTGCCAGATAGGCACTTATAAAGTGCCATGTTTGAACCCCTAGCCGCCCTAGCCCCAAACCCTAAATCCCTGTAATCCTAATCCAATAGTAGCTTCCAATTCTCTTTTCCATTTTCCCTATATAACCCCCTATATATATCCTATTATATTATAGTAGTTTCTATTTTCTTTTCCGTTACCCCTATATAACCCCCTGTATATACCCTATTATATTATTGTTGATTCCATGTTCTTTTCCATTACCCCTGTATAACCCCCTGTATATACCCTATTATACTGTAGTCGTTTCCATTTTCTTTTCCATTATCCCTATCTAACCTACTCCTTTCAACCCTACATGCACCAAACAGGTATAATGTAGACCCCTGATTCATAAACCCCCCTCCTTTTAAGGACCTTAACATTAGGATCCCTATAGTACAATCCCTATCAAGGGGAGGCGGTTTTCAATCATGGGTCTGGGTTAGCCAATATTTTCGGGATCGGGTAGAGATACACCAGCCTCCAAGAGGCCTCTGTTGCATTCTTGCAATCACTTGAGACCCTACTTGAAGGTTCAGCGGTGCAGTATGTTCTGAGCCTCAGGCTGCGTAAGCATGTTCACGAGCACGAGGACAGACTGATCCACAAGATTCAGATCGCCCCTCTCAGCTTTTCCGCTTAGAGTTTGGCTGCGCTGCCCCTACGATAAACGGCCGAGAGCATGCGATTCTCTTCGGCTTTAAATAGGGTCGGCGAGGCTCACTGGAGCATAGAAGCACCAAGGTCTCACAGCCCTTTTTTTGCGAACTACTCGTGCGATTCCCAGTGTGAGTTGCAGCATAAGTTTGAACTCACAGCTTTTCCGTCTCCTGGGAATCATCTAAGAATCTCTAAGCTCACAAGCTCACGGCTCGTGGTATTAGAGATGTAGGCCACGGCAAGGTGTTTTTTCTTGAAAATGTTGTCTAAAAGTTCATTGGCCACTTCTGACATGCAGTCACCGTGCTGTGGCTGACGTGCAGCTAGATGCACATTCCGCTCATTGCTAGTGCCGCCTGGCACGATGGCCAAGCACTCTGTCAAAATGGAGGAGACGAAGTGAAGGTATGGGAAATATGCAGGGCTAGTTTCAAGGGAGTCCCTGTACCTATCTAAGTCTGAAGATCTTCATGCAGCATAGATGCAGGTCTTTGGAGGCTGAGGGCACCACTTTGGCTGATCTTCCGACCTTAGTTGATCGGCTAAACAAATCCTGCCGAATCCCTCCCCCACCTGCCAGCGCAAGGCAGCCCGCAATAAACATACAGCCGCCACTAGAATTAATAAACAGATAGATACTGAAAGGATAAATCGATAAACAAATAATCAAATAAAGATACATGAATCTAAGGAATAAATCCTGAAATGAGGCAACGCTCATCAGGAAGGTCATCTTTTGCAACGTTATTCAGATCCTATCCCATCAGACGTATGGGTGGTTGTCAAAATTATGGTCCCTTTTTGGATCCCTATTATAATACGGCACCTAATATTTAGGGTACCCAAAAAGGGACCATAATTTTGACAACCACCCCTATGAATTCCAGAAATGCCTCGGCCCGAGGATGCAGCGATACCAGGAAAAACGTTCCCTGATTGCCTTTCATCGTTATCCACCCTGACAGGGCCCGAAAGTCAGGGTTCAGATCAAGTTTGAAGTAGCTGTAGCTGACACTAAATAGTAGTTTCCATTTTCTTTTCCATTATCCCTATTTAACCCCAATATTACCCCAACATATCCCCTATAACACCCTACTGCACGAACTCCCGAGCAGGCCTTTTGATAGAAACTCCAAGAAGTTCAGTGAGCCTCCCTGCAAGATTTCCCCCTTGTCTTTGCTGTCCTTGTACAGAATTAATCAAGCTGTGGGTGGCCTCAGCGGTTTTTCGATTCTCAAGCCACTGTGAAGGAGTAAATCCTCGAAGGGGCCCTGTACACGCGACACTGCTGCTTTTCGAAGTTAAGGGGCTCCGTATCACCTGGACCCCTTCCAACGCCAGCCCCCCTCTACTCGGACACGCAAGCACAGTCCGACTGAACCTTCCACAATGCAAGAAAATCGTGCAACACCTGCAAGACAAATTCCTACATCAAAGGCTCTCAACTTCAAAAGAACACATCAGGGGATTTGGTAACCTCAGCGCCCAAATTTAGGCCCCGATAGCAGTTATCGTGCTACTCACCCTCCAGATCAAAATGCAACTTACCAAGGAAACTTATGGAAACTTCACCACTCAAAATACCCATAGCAATAGGCTGTGTATGCACTATTTGAAGGCAAAAGGCCACCATTATGCTTCTTTGGGAGGCCGCCTCAGAATTTCATGGGATTTGCAGACCGCGCCTACAGCCTGGTCTTTGCGCGCTCTTGCTCGTATTCTTAGAATACCGGCCTCTGGGTCCTGTCAGGATCTAAAGATCAAAAGTTCAATCACATCCCCTAAAAATCTACAAAAATCATTATTGCAGCAGAGCATTGTGAGGTTTGTTTCTGCAGGTTGACAAACGGACATGGGGGGGTTGTCAAAATCATTGCATCGTTTTCGTCTAAGGGGACATATACGAGGGACCCAATAAGGGACTGCCGTTTTGACGAAGCATCTAAGCTCCTGGATTCTGGGCTGAAGCATGGGCAATGCGGTTTCGGTTCCGCGCCGGGAAGTCTGGAGCTTGCACGATCTGAAAACCATGAGGGCTCCGTAAATCTTGGAATGCCTTCAAACCTTGGGGGCATCCCTGTGGTTCCAGATCCTCCTAAATGTGGTTGGGGTGCTCTCGCCTGCTGTTGCGCTCTGGGAATGCACCGGACAGTATGCACGCAGTACACTGTAAACTCTAAACTCTAAACTCTGGACCAACCCACGCCCTCCTCCCTGAACCGTAAATGGAACATTGGCTCTTGGAGCTCCTCACGAGGGCCCTCGAGGACGTCCAAGATCTCAGCCTCCTGTGTGCGGCTCACAGAAAGAGATAGATAAGGATTTTTGGAATGTAATACAGGCTTTGAGATTCATGGGCAATAGGACTTAGGG
This sequence comes from Symbiodinium pilosum, assembly GCA_905231905.1. NCBI lineage: Eukaryota > Dinophyceae > Suessiales > Symbiodiniaceae > Symbiodinium > Symbiodinium pilosum. The sequence continues at coordinate 21,095 of CAJNIZ010027224.1, forward strand.
CTTATGGCCTGTGCTTGTTGCCCGAATCATGCTGAGCTCCTCTACTCTTCGGACCGTAGCAGCGGTCTTTGTGGCTAAGGTGTCCTGCAGCACCTGGCGGCCGTCGTGACAGGCGTGACAGGTGGAAGAGGAGCAAATCCTACCAGAACCACTGCTGCTGCTGCGGCTGCTGCTGCTACTGCTACTGCTATTGCTACTGCTGCTGCTGCTGCTACTACTACTACTACTACTACTACTAGCCGCCCCCCCCCGCCTACCAACTATGTTCCCTT
>CAJNIZ010027224.1:38508-83753 GCA_905231905.1 Symbiodinium pilosum
CCCAAAATATACCGTATGATCCCTATATAAACCATGAAGTAGTTCCATGTTCTTTTCCATTTTCCCTATATAATCCCAATGTATACACTATAATCCCTATGTAAACCATAAAGTAGTTTCCATGTTCTTTTCCATTATCCCTATATAATCCCAACGTATACACTATAATCCCTATATAAACCGTGAAGTAGTTTCCATGTTCTTTTCCATTATCCCCATATAACCCAAAATATACCTTATGATCCCTATATAAACCATGAAGTAGTTTCCATGTTCTTTTCCATTTTCCCTATATAATCCCAAAATATACCGTATGATCCCTATATAAACCATGAAGTAGTTCCATGTTCTTTTCCATTTTCCCTATATAATCCCAATGTATACACTATAATCCCTATGTAAACCATAAAGTAGTTTCCATGTTCTTTTCCATTTTCCCTATATAATCCCAATATATTCGCTATAATCCCCATATAATGTAAACCCTAAACCCAAGCACCTTGTTCACCACGGCCAGGAGCTTCTTCTCCCGGGCCTGGTCACGGGCCTTCCGGTCCTGCTCCGCACACCTGGCGTTCACTGGCCTACTGCTATGGAGTTCAGGATTTAGAGGGTGTAATGCTTAGGATTTAGGGTTTATATTATATACACCCTAAATCCTAAGCATTAAAGCCCCTTGTATAAGGTTTAGGATGCAGAGCTTCGGGTCTAGGATCAGGGGTTTAGGGCTCAGGCTTTCGAGGCTTCGTTTTGGCACCTCTGCCGGGTTAAGGGTTTAGATTTGGGGGCGTAGCCTGTGAGGCTGGGCGTAGGCTTTGCGGTTTGGGACTTTGGGTCTGAGGTGTGGGGTTCAGGGAATGGGGTTTGGGGTTTTGAGCTCTGTGTTGAGGGTTTAGTGCTTAGGGTTGTGGTTTTTCGTGTAGAAGGCCGCTAGATGTCCATGAGGCTGGGCTACGCACCCATCACTCTGCTTCAGCATGGTAGGTGCAACACCTTTGCCACAGATCTTCTGCGTCTGCGGTCTGAATTGTGGCAATTTTGCCCACAGGGTGTAGGGCGTAAACTGCAAGGCGTAGAACTAGGGATGCAGGGAAAGGGGGGTTGTGTCCTGATCTTGGTCTCATGCGGAACATTCTGTTCCTTCTACTAGATTTTGCCGCTGTTGACCTCGCGCAATTTGCCCCAACTTGCCAAATCTTGCCAGGCCAACTTTTCGTAGTCCTTCTTGGCTGCCTCCACCTTTTTCCTGAGGTCTCCTAACTGCTTCTGCGATGCAAGGACCTGGCCCGGAGGAGTCTGTCAGACTGGTGCTTTGGAGAAATTAATTTTTCAGGGGTTCCGGGCTGCAGGCGTCGGGGGTTTAAGGCCCAAAAAGACTGAGTAGCGTTCTTTCATTCAGATTCGAGCCTTTGGGTGTATAGTTTTAGAGTTGAACGCTTGGGATTCCGGGCCTATGTGGTTCGCGGTATTGAAGCTAGATCACTTGAATCCAAAGGACATACCTTGAAGGGCAGGGCCCAAGGCACGGAGCTGCACCCTGAACCTTTCGGCACTCAAAAAATGCTTCTCCAAATTCGGATGCTCCCATATCATGCACTAACCACGAATCCGCAATCAGCCCACTTTTCTTCTTCAGGAATCCCACATCTTTTTGCCCCAGGTACTCTGAAGCCCTGTCAGGACACTTCTGAGGACATGCACACGCCTTGCTCTTCAGCTGCTCCAGCTTCTCCCTAGCCTCGGAGGTTGCACTGAAGTATGGGTAAATTCAGAGAAGCATCTGGGCCTCTACTAGTATGCATGTAGGATATAATATGTTGCACGCAGAAGGAGGAAGAGTGTGTACTTTGACATAGCCTCGATAAGGGACGATTTTGGCACCTGTTGCAACGCCAGGCTCCATTTAGGGTGCCGGGCTGGAACTTTTCAAGACTACGTGAAATGTCCCCTCCGGCAAGAACCCTGCACCTGCCAGTAGGCTATGCCTGCTTGGAGGGTCACAGGTAGTTATGACTAGGGTCGGAAGTGGCCTGAGGGTTATGGTACTTATAGCTGCTTATAACTGTACGTGTGGAGCCCTGCTTATAGAGGTCTACTCTTGGACCTCCAGAGTAAGGAGCTGCCCGAGTTTTCCTCCCAACTCTCCCGCCCTGGGGTCAGGATCCCCTTGCTGCAGTGAAACCTACAATACCAAGTCCTCAAGGCTCAAGATAGGGGTACCGTCCCCCTTAAGTAGATAGAATATGGGGGGCTGTGGGGATCTTATCATGATATTGGGCGATTCCATACTCTATGTACTTAAGCTATACCCTAGAACTTTAGGGGTACAGAGGCTTTCTGGGTGTCTTTTTTCGGCATGATCTAGTCCTTACTTGAAGGTCCATGGCGAATAAGAAGCAGGGTAACTACACGTCCCCTGAATTAAGATGCAGTTAGACTCATCCAAATTGAAACGTACTGTAGATATAAATTACGATAAACCTGCAGAGATGAAAGCATGAGACCGCCTTCGTAAAAGTCAATGTAAACCGTCCCCGCTTGAAGGAGTGACCATGAGAGGCTAGTACGACTGGACAATTCAACACAGCTTCTCGCCGCCAATAGAAAGGCTCCTCTATTGACAAGAAATATCAGGAAGTTTTCAGGCGCAACAGTCTGTCATGCCTCCAGTCACTGAGTGCAGTTGTGGAGGAGTCTAGAGGAAGGGGCGTGTCAGGAAGAGAAAGGGGCACATTCCAAAATCCCCAGACAGCCAAAAAGCAATCCCCAAACACACCCAGCATCCCATTTCAAGAAGGAACCCTACTAAGAACTGCAATTGTACATTTATACTGTCCTGTACATTACAAGAATAATTCAGTAACTAGATACAAATTTATGTACAGAGTATCCAGAGTACCCATCCACATCCATGTGGCCTCCGCCAACGGTCCTTGACTGCAGGAAGCCAGCTCCTTCCTCTTGGCGATGATGTGGGCCAAGACCTCTGCAGTAAGTAGGGTATGTGCCTTAGAGATGTAGTTGCGTGCACATATAAATCTGAAGCGCGAGTGCGAGAGCGAGAGGGAGGAGGAGGAGGGAGTGGGAGGGAGGGAGTGGGAGGGAGGAAGAGGGAGGGAGGGAGGTCATGGTGTGTATATCTGTATACAGGTATACATATGTATATATCTGTAGGTCTATAATGTCGAGCATACATTTGAATTTTTGCATAGATAAAGGGCCTTGGCGTCAGGGCTTCTCAAGATTATACGTTCCGCTTTGGGGAAAAGAAGGGTGCTGTGGATCGTCTGTAAAGAACCCTTCCTGCGACATTTTTGTCAGCTGACACACCAATCGATAAGTCTAGTCAGAGCGACCAACACATCACAGTAAGCAAGAGATTCCCGGAACACAGGCATTGGACAGAAAAAGGATGCAAAGTGGTCGCAAAGCACCTGCATTTGCAAAGCGGCTTCGTGCATAAGGAGAAAGAAAGCTGTCCCTTCGCCTGAAGCAGCCTGATGAAGCCCTGCTAGCCCCAAATCTAAAACTTTTCTGCTGTTGCCATCACACTTTGTGACGCGTGCCTTGACAGCAGCTACCATCATTGCAGCCAGTCGTTCTTGCAACTCTGAAATAGCAAAAGTAGCAAGAGCTGCAATCCGGGATAACCCGTGATAACATGTAAGGCAACCATGCTAAGCACTTTACACTGTGTAGGAGCCCTCGCGGGACATCTCGAAAGACCTCCCTTACTTTGCTTGCCGACTAGAAAGTGCCTTCTCCACCTGCTTGGAAGCAGCACTCCAACTCCTGACCGCAATGGAATTCCAAGTGGACTGACAGACACGATGACTACGTCCTACCACTGCTGCCGCTGCTGCCAACTAATTACTTCTTCTATCTTCTTCTACTACATGACTAGCTCTAGTACTGCTACCTCAGGACTGGTTCTTGTTGCACGTATCTGCATCTTTGAGGTGATGGTTCACCGGACTGAACGCTTGCATGGCAGTCCTCGCGAAGGATTTCAGGGCCGTGTTGTGCGGTGACTGGCGGGAAAGGAAGACTTTGCCTGCCGTCCACATCGGGATTTGTCAAAAAAAGGTAGGGAGCAGTGTACATAATCATGCTTGATCATAGCAACAGGAAAGGCTGCAGAAACTGCAACTTTCTAAGTTTGGCTTGCCTTGACTTCAATCAATGCTACAACAATGCCCATCCACAATGAAAGGCATCTCGGGTCATAGTTCCAGCAATTCACTAACTACCACCACAGCAAATCTCAAAAGCAGTAGTGACAGCAGACATTTGCAGCAGCACTAAGGATATCCTTTCGCGCTGACCCCATGAATTGCTACCCAACAGGAACCTGCCCCAATCAAGGAGGAAACCTACATAGAGAACATTACAACAACAGCAACCCAGGGCAAGTATTCTACAAATTTCAGAGCAATTTGTAGAGGAGAAAAAAACCCTAAACCCTAAACCAAATCATCCCACTTCCCAGCATTAGGCCAAGCCTTGGTTGCCCTTCATCGTGACCCAGCCCTCCTTGACGGAGTCCTCCACCATGGGGTTGCTCTTTGACACGGGGGGGGTGGGGAGGGGGTTCTTGTGATACTCGCACCCAGTAAGATTATATGTTTCCTGCAAAATAGGATGCCCAGAAGGAGGATCCCCGAACTCTACATAAACCTCTACCTAAACTGTTTCCTTCTGTTGCAGTCAAAGCGTTCCCAGTGTCCTCAATCACCCGGCAGCGTAGCCGTGTGAGCTTCTGAGCCTCGTCGAATTGGGGCCTTGCAAGCTGGAAGTGGGGACCCTAAACTCTAAACCCTAAACGTGAAGTGTTAAGGCGAGGTTCCGGTCCAGGGTGAGTTGCTTAGGGCTAAGGATGGGGCATTCAGGCTGTAAGGTTTTAGGGTTTAGGGGAAGGGTTTGGGGTTTTAGGATTTAGCACGGAGTTTAGGAGTTAAAGATTTAGGGTCCAGGGTCTAGGGTTCAGAGCTGAGGGTTTGTAGGCGAGTGCCGAAGGTATCTCCTCAAACGCTTGTTTGCAGATTCCATGGGGGCTATCTAGACATGATGCAAGGATGATGCACAGATCGATCCGCATGGGGTCCCGTGAAGGAATGTGCCAGAAACTCTTATGTTCTCAGAACTGAATCCTGCCACTTGACCCTGACAGGGGTATCAAATACAGCCCCTTATGTCCACTGATGACAATGGTGATCCTAAACCTCCACATCTCCATTGTCTCCCATCTCCCTTGATGGAGTCTCCACATGGCTATGAAACCAGGAACACAGCCTCTGAGCTGTAGCTGGCCGCATCGAATTGACGAACAGATGCGAACCCACCCTTCTGTGCAGTGGAAAGCCCTGGTCCATGCTTAACGACTATGTTCTGTCTGGGACTCAGCTGCAGGCATTCCTCTTATGGCATCCAAACTCATATTTTCCGAATCCTTGTCCAATCTACTGGGCAGGGATTGTCTGATGCTTGGGGCTCCCACATCTCCAGGGCTTCCACCATCATGCCAACTTCCAACTTCACAACACTCTTCCCGTTGCTGATGGACATCCCCTCTGTCATGGAGATGGGCTGTACCTGCAGGATTCATGTAAATCCAAACCGAACTATTATGATTCAAATCCAGGCGCACGCATACGAAGAACTCGGAGAAGATGCTTTGAAACTCTTGCTCGCTCAAGTCGCCGCTCTTGTCAGCATCGAGTTGCTCAAACATGGCCTTGGAGTGATCTATGGCAGCAGCGGTTCTGGGAGGCAGTCCAAATAGCAGGCAATATTCAACGATACGGTCAATCGACCCGGGCGGCTTCGGCGGCGGCGGCGCTGGCAGTGGTAGACCTGGTGGTGGCTGTGCTCGTGGTTGTGGTAGTGGTTGGTAGTGATAGTGGTAGCGGTAATGCCAGCCAAAGTGGTAGTGTGGTAGTGGTAGTATGGTAATGGTAGTGTGGCAGTGGCAGCAGTAGCAGTAGCAGCAGCAGCAGCAGCAATAGGAGTAGCAGGAATAGTCGTGGTCGCCAGCGTCGTGATCGCCGTCGTAACAGTAGATAAGTACAAGTAGAAGGTTGTGTAGTAGGAGCAGCACACCACTGCAAGAAGTATAAGCAGTAGTCAAGACCATAAATACAAACTCCTGGGCATCAACAACAACATTGGACATCACTCAGCTGCCAGCTTGGAGCTGCTCGTCGAGGAACCTCAAACATAGTTGTCATGACGGATAAGGGGCCTTCTGTAAGCTAACTCGAAGCGATACCTCTGACAACCAAACAGACCGCAAGAGATGGCACTGTTCTGATCAAGCGTAAGTGCACAGGGAGGAGCAAGTTTGTGAATCCTTCCAGCTTGACTTGCCGTGACCGTCCCTGTCCCCAAATTCGGGCTTGGGGCCATTACACAAAACAGGAATGATTTCAGAATCTCATAATTCTGTCTTTGGGGAAACATAAGAAGACCCTTTTAAGCTTGAGCAATAGAAATACTTGCAAGGCTTTGATGCTTGTTGAATTCATTGGGAGCCCTGAAGAGTTGGGAGTACTGAAGCCCTATAGTCCCCCTTAAGTAGAGAGAATGTGGAATTGCCCCATACCAAAATAAGGTCCCCATATAAACCATATTCTATCTACTTAGGGGGGACTATACATCCTACATTCGGTGCTGGAGTGGCGGTCTTCGGACTAGTGTATCTGCAGAGTGACGTGCACTTTCAATGAGAGCTCCGACTTGGCAAGTCCTTCAACCCACATTTAACCGCCACGCTAACGACCCCCCCCCAAAAAGGGCGCCCAACTTGAGAACCTTTGTCACTAAACATCAACCCCCAAACCCTAACACCCAATTCCTAATCCTTGAAGCCTTCACCCTGATCCCTAAACCCTACCTAGACCCCATAAGTAGGTGAAAGAATAATTAATCCCCAAACCCCCAAGACTGCCCAAAAGGCCATAATTCTACATGCTGTTGGAGGTCCAGGTAACCCTGAACCCAATTCAAACCCCAAATAATACTGTCAATCCTATTTTCCACCATTCCAATATAACTCCAGTATATACCCTATATAAACCCTAAACCCAAATTCGGCCCGCTTCCGCTGAGGACCGGGCTCTGCATCCTCAGAGGTTTCAGACTCCGCAAGCCATGCCACAAAGGCCTGGGATAATGGAAAAGAAAATTGAAACTACAGGGATTATTGGGGTTATACGAGGTCTATGGGGTATATATGAGGGGTATATTGGGATAATGGAAAAATGTAGACTATCAGGGTTAAAAGGGGTTATATAGGGGTAATATGGGGATAATGGAAAGAAAATGGAAAAAACTACATCATAGTAGGGAAAGGTTCAACTCCTCTGAGTTATAGGCTTTGATGTCATCTAGGAGTATGTAGGATTGCAAGGTGTATATTGCGGGTTGTAATCAAATCATTTAGGGCTATGTCGTATCTCGCATTGACAATGGGCAGTGCCTCTTGTTTGGAAAATGATGATTATTTTACAGGGAAGCAGTGCGCTCAGTTGGTTTCTAGAGTATCATAATGTTCCAAGATCGGAAGAGCCACCACGAAATCGTGGAAATTATCCGATTGGTGGACCAAAGCCTTTTTTAAGCTTGAAGGGCCTGCCATTCCAAGCGCGAGCGCTGAACCGCAAAGCACTGATCTCATGCTTCGTTTCGGGCCTTGAACTGGTCTGCGCTGACCTTCGTGCCGCCTTCGCCACAGGCCTAGACTGGGCACAAGATGCGCAATACCCACTTGGAGGTCTGGAAGAAAAGTCTATAACCTAGTAGTTTCCATTTTCTCTTCCATTATCCTTATATTACCTCTATATAACCCCAGTAGTTTCTATTTTCTTTTCCATTATCCCCATTTTTGAGAAATAGGATTCTTTTACCAAGGGCCAGCTTGGGGGACGCAGGCAACAATAAAATGAACCTCCATTTTACAGCCTGCAAAAGACTCCATGCCTTGGCAAAGAGGGACTCCTTGGTAGTGCCTTTGCTGACGAGCTCCTGGCAGTTTTCTCAATGTTGAGCTGCATTAGCTCTGGTGATTCAAGTTTGTCGGGATTCAAGTCTGGGGTGTCCCCTGCATGTAACCTTAACATGTAATAGTCCACCAACCTTCCAACTCCATGCAGGCAACGCTCACTGTTACGGAGAGGCTATGTTCGTGGAGGTATGTGACAGTCATGCCCATGTTCCTGGACCACAGTGGAGAGGCGCTGCGTACTCGAGCGAACAAGAAAGCTTGAGCTGTCCAGGAGCGGGCCAGCGCTGGCCTGCCAGTCTCATCCGTCTGCTTCCTTTATTCATTACCATGCTGGTCACCACTGCCGTCACCACTGATACTGCCAATGCTGCGATCATCACCGCATTTGTGCATCAACAGCAATTACTAGATGAAGGCAGATGTTTGAGTTGCGCACTGCTTCTCTCGACATGATTCAACTTTAGTAGCAATTTGGGAGATTTTGCGTGGGGTCGGTATACAAAGTATTTCAACAAGCTTCATTGCTGGAACTTAAACATTTGGAAATACGTCTGCAGAACGAACAGAATGGTGGTTCATGGCCACTTCCAAGAGCTCCCACGACAAGTTGTCTGGAACCCGTTCTGATAATCATGTACACGATAGTCATAAGAATTCCAGATGCTCAGCACAACACAGCCAAAGACAGAATATCTCTCCAAGCAGGATACCGCGGCCTCTACCTTCTGGATGTCGGCATCAACCTGCGAGAGTCAGTACACCAAATAATGCTCATGTGGGTTGTTCTCCAAATTCTGGACCCCCTCTTACGGCACCTAGTATTCAGGGGTACCAAAATGGGACCCTCATTTTGGGAACTACCCATGCGGGTGCTTTCACCAAAAACGCCTACATCCCTAGAAAAAAACCACAAAACACCTTCAAGCTCGCTAAAAACTTAGATAAGCATGTATTCGAAGTTTCCCGAAAGCCTATTACATCCTCAAATTGCCACGCTCAAAGGCCAAAATCCAAGCGGCTGCTCTTTCACTCTTGAACGCCAATTTCGGCAAAACAATCGTTGAAACATATCGTTTAGCTCCCAGATGACGACAAAGAAGGGAATCAGGCATAGACCTGCGGAAATTTCCCGGCTGGGTGCCCGCCTTTACATTCTACCGTAAAACTTTCGGAAGGCATTTATGCAGAAATTCCTCAGCTACTGTTTGTGCTACTGAGTGGTGGTTAGTATTTGGGGACCAAATACAGAGACTGTTTTGGATCAATACATAGGGTGCAGTAGTCCTGAACCCTCAGCCCTGGGCCCTCGAAAACAAGGCAGTTTCAATATGCTTTTCAATGTTGCCCACCACTAAGGACAGCAAAAATGAGGCCAAACCGGAATCAAACCCTAAAACCTACAGCGCCAAACAAAGTTGTAGGCAGCGGGGAGATGTAAAACAGGCATCGGTACCACGCCTCATCGACTTGATTCGCAGCCTTGCTTCATTTTGCAGGCTCGCGTTGGGGGTCCGGTGTGGAATTATATAATATAGCATACAGCACTATAATATCATAAAAAGTTATATGAAAGAATATAGTATAACATAATATAATCTTGTACAGTATTACATCATATAATATACTGGCGTGAGTGGCTCAGTGTTTTAGGGCACTAGGGCTTTAGTTTTGTTTTCAGGGTTTAGGAGTTGCCGCCCCAATCGCATGACGACAGGCTTTTATATGCATCTTCTGCTATTAGGGAGTCCTGATGGACCTTGGTGATCTAATGAGATGACCTTGGGAATTTGCAACTGCGCAAAACTTTCGATGAACTCTTTGTCTCTCCTGGTGATCCCAATGCCCGTGCCCAGGATTCTGAAGTTTTCTCGTCACGACGGCATGAACGATAAATTTAGGAGCTGTAACAGCATAGCTGCAGGCATCAGCATGCGAAATCAGTAGAGCGAGCCTAAACCCTAAAACCCTGAGTGGTTCCCCAAATGAAGGGTCCCTTTTGAGACCCCCTGGAGATACAAAAAAATCACGATTTTGTGATACTGAAGGGGGCCTCCATATCTGAGAAGCCCTGTTAGCGTACCAGCTACATCCAGTCCCTCGGCCTCGGCGAGAAGCTTCTTAGCAACAAACCGCTGCTCCTGGAGAGTGCATAGCATGCCCTGAGACTGCGGCGCAAGCCCATCAGAATTCCTATAGCCATGGTATACGCACTGCTCTAGCAGGTAGAACTGCTTGCTTTAAAGTACTTGTGCAACACATCTTGGAAAAGGGGACAGGAGCCAACTTCATGTCACAGGTCACGCTCTGCTGAAGAGGCAGGTTTGCCATACAAAGCCAAGCAAAAACCAAGGACCAGCAGCTAACAGACATTCTCAAGGCAGCTAATATGAGAACCAGTGTGCTGCCTATGGTGACAGTGATCATGGTTCAGAAAAGGCTAGAAACACCATAACAGCCGGCAAAAAACATGTAATCTGCATTCTCCCTTATCATCAGTGCTACGCGCTCTGCTCGCAGCAACACTACATCTTTACCCTCCGGAACCTTTTCTCAAAGTAACCTTTACGACATCTTAAAGAGGGACACTCATGGTGCTGTATCATCCGTGCAGATCTCAGGATCCCCAGGATGCCCTCATAAAAGAAATTAACAATTGATAGGGGATCTTGAAATTCCAGGTATGTTTTGATGACCATTAGTGCAGGAAGCCAGTAAAGCAGCCGAAAGCTTTCACTCCAGCTATATTCATTGTTATTCTACTGCTAATGTTAAGGATCATCTTTATACCACTACTGTAATTCGTTGTTACTGTTGCTGTCATCGTTTATTACACTACTACTTTCAATTTTTACTGTAGAATTATAGTTGCTGCTACTATTGCTTGCTTACATTGTTATACTTACATGCCATTAGCTACTCTTCTTGTACAACGGTCCAGCACAGACGTGGACTTCTTGGATTCGGCCAGCTTGGCCTCACACAAGAAGCAAGCGAAGTAGACTCGAGTTGAGGACTACAGGATGGTGAGCTGCAATAAGGACCCCAAAATACTACAGGTCCTGGTTAGGTGTGGCCCCCTTGAAAAGGGCCCCTAATTTTTGAAAACACTGGGGCTGTTGGGGGGCCTTCAGGTTGTCTAGGATTTGTGGCTGTTACTCTCCCACGCTTTCTGGTCGTGCTTCTCTTGCGCGCTCCAGAGGTTCCCATGGTTCTCAGCTGTCAGAAATCCCAAACAAACCTTGCTTATCACGGTTTAGGATTTGGAGTAGGTGGCGCCTGCTGAGGGGACTGACTTTCCATGAAAACTTCGAGCCAGTCTGATGAAATCCAACATCCAGCCCAAGCCTGGGGCAAAGACTCAGCAGCCTGTACTTCAAATTGCTGTCGCTGCTGCGATTACGATCCTTTCCTTTGTTTCCGTATTCAGCTGATGACAATGGCCATTGCTCATGTCATTGACGGTATCATTATTGATCTAGCCAATGCAGTTGCTCTGTCGTCCTACTCCCTCTCCTTACCAACTGCTACTACTGCTACCTGCTACCACCATCACTCCGTTCAGTATCAATTTGCGGGGGTTTCCCCAAATCAGGGGTTCCCGTAATCAGGATTCTAGTATATGGGGGTCTATATTGGGGTCCCCCTATTTGTGGAAACGCTTATGTTACCACCATCCTCGCTGCCACAGCAACAACTCACACCCTAAACCCTAAACTAAGCCCTACATCCTAAACCCTAAACCCTAAATCCTAAACCCTGAATCCTGAACCCTAAACCCTGCATCCTAAATCCTAAATCCTAAACCCTAAACCCTGCATCCTAAACCCTAAGTCCTAAACCCTAAGTCCTAAATCCTAAACCCTAAATCCTAAACCCTAAACCCTAAACCCAGCATCCTAAACCCTAAATCCTTAACCCCATGGCTCCGAGCCCTGCCTTGACTTTGACCAGTTGCACCTGGCTTTGGGCATATGGGTCCTTATAATAAGGACTACAGTATTTGGGGGTCTATATACTGCCTGGCATTCAATATGGAAGGTTCCTAAAATTTTGGTTAGCATTTAAGGGACCATAGTATTTTGGGGTCTATATGGGGGTCCCCTATTTTGGAAAACTACCAATTGGCTGGCCGCTAGTCTAGACTCCGCGTATCCCCTCTGTAAGCCCCATAGTAATCCCCTATATAATCCCCTATATAGCCTCCCTAGTGTAGCTCAAGTCAGCTCGCTAGGTTTTCAAGGCTGTAAGGCTTTAGCGTTTGAAGTTAAGGCGGGCTGTTGGAATTTGGGATTCGGCTTCTGGTATTGAGTTTTGAGGTACAGGATCTCAGGTTCTGGGTTTGGAAGGGCGTTCAAAAGAGTGGATCTCATTTTTATGGACGGCCCCTGTGGGGCCTCTAAAAATTCGCTTAAACTTGGCACTCGGCTTACAAGTCCGTCACGCCAAAAAAAAGTCTCGAAAAGACGCGTTATCGGAAGATGTTCCAACAACGACGGACATTGTCGAGGGCTGTGAAAGCTGGATGCGGCATGAGAAACTTACAGAAAAAACAAGCGGTAACTTGACTCTCCCTTCTGGTCTGGCTACCACTCTTGTTGCATGGCTCTGTGTGCGCACGTGCAATGGCCTGCCCGGTGATGGAACCTGTCCTCTTCTTCCTCTGGCATGTCCAAAGTGCCACACTGCCCCGTCTGAAAATAACTCTCTGAACTTCCTCACACGACCCATTAAGACAAAGAAGTGTGATCCATCTTTGAGACCATTGTCATTGCATGACTCTGTTAGACCCGACTCTCTGTCTTGACGCCAAATGGCCTGCATCTCTTCCAGCTGAGCTTCCTGAGGGGTGCCTCTGACATCCTGGCTAGACGTCTTAGTTGATGGATCCCTCCAGCTTTTGAAAGAATATAGAGGGATCCAAACAGAAGAACCATTCCGCATAGCGGTCACCATGAGTGGGCGGGGAGATCAGATGAATAATTCGCTGTGTTTGGTGGAGATCTGAATCCCTGACCGGGCTTCTTGGTACCGATGCAGCAATTCCTCAACGAATAGTTGAACGTGCTGTATATGCCCAGCGTTCTTGACATGGATGCCAGCTCATTTTGCGCGGCTTTTGAAGGAGGGTTATATGCCAATCAAAATAACCTCGAAGCATTCCAAAATTGCAGTGATTCGGCAGCCGAGTAGTGCATCTACAAGGCATCTGCAACCTAGCTGAAAGCTCAGAGGGCCGCATGCTGCCAAGAACTTTGCACTACTTGTAGCTCTTCACCTTACCCAAGTACAGCCTACGGGCAGCGAGTACTTCATCAAGCTAGCCGCCTGAAAAAAGGTGTGTACCCCAAAGACCTCTGAGCCCTGACTAGAAAATCACAAAATGATCTCCTTGACAGCTTCATACAAGCTCTACGTGTGATCCCGGCCTCCCTCACGGTGGCCCAGACATTTTGGGCGGACATTGAATTTTGAGTTGTTGTGAGTGACTTACCCCTCCACAACATGATGTGCTTAGTCCTTCCGGCGCTCTGCTAGGAAGTTAATGACCTCGTGCACTTTCTTGTTGGCTGCCTGTCGCGCATTATGCTCTTGGGATGGATCAGGGCGGGAGCTGCGCTGCAGGGTGCACGGGCTGGGGGTTGCAGGCTGAATGGAGTCTGGGAGTTTCAGGTCTGATGCTTCAGGGGGAGTACTCATGGTGAAGCTACACGTCAAAGCGCTCCAAAGAAAGCCTCCTCAGTGCCCCTTCTTGTGAGAGCAGGGCCTTTTCCAGTCCGGCCAGTGTCTTGCAGATATCGGTCGCAGATTCAGCAGTGATGGTGCTGAGGTCCTGCTTGCAACGCTACATGCAGAGCGAAGGCAAATCAGGATTGCAATCCTTAACTTGGGGTAAGGTTGCCAGGTGCACCGATTATGAAAAACACCCACATTGAGGCTGCAATCCAAGTGAAAGCAAAGGGCGCCCCTTGCAGTTGCCCCGCGAATTCGCACAAGGCACGTTTGCCCATGCTAGCTATGGCCCCAACATTCCTCATGAACATTGAAGATTATGCTTACGGATTGCTGTGACACTGTGGCAAGATGACTTCCCCACAAACATGTGTGATAGTTTCGAGGGCGATGAGGCCTCTTCTGCAGAGCCTACATGCCGTGCAAGAAGTCAAGCAATGTCTGCAGATGATTCTGCAAAATACTATCTGAAGACAGAAGCACTTTCAACCAAAGCATGCAGAACTCCATGACTCCAGACCAAATGCCAGCCCGCCAATAGTGTCAAGGAATTCGGCTGTTGCAGGGGGCACAGCAATCCAGGTAAACACATGCTCTTCATCAGCACGGGAGTGTGGTAGATGACCAAGCGCAGCACTAGCAAGTATTAAGCTTGCGCAGTAGTAGCAGTAGTGGTATAGTAGCAGCAACAGCGATTCGAGCAGCAGTACCAGCACCAGGATTGGCAGCAGCGGCAGGAGGAACAGCTCAGGCAGACTCTTCAGTAGTGCAGAAGTAGCTGCAGCAACAACCATCGCATTTCGAGCCACTGGCAGTGTCAGTTGCCGTAGCCGCCGCATTCGTCGTCGTAATTGTAGTAGTACGTAGCACACGGTGGAGCGGCGGCAACAGCGACCGCCGCCGCCGCCGCTGCAGCAGCAGCAGCAGAATCAGGAGCTGTGGCCTAGCAGCAACACAACGAAAAGTGGGAACTGGAAAACAGAACAGCAGTCATCGAACCACAAAGGCTTGGACAACTTGCTTGTCTCTCCTCGGCTGCCAGCGGTGCTGCTGCCTGTAGCTTAGGTTCGGGCGGGACATTCTGAGGCCGTAGAGGTACGAAGCTGTAGTGCAGATATGTTTATTCTATGCTTGAGGAGCCCTCACCTTGAAGCCCCGACACAAGGGCAGAGCCACCTTGTGCGAACCGCATCCGGAACGCAATCTCATGAAACTCATTGGGCTTCGGCTTTCGGATTTTAGGCCTTGGGGTTGAGCTTGGCGCAGGTAGTACTTCTTCGAAGATTAGGTTAAGACTTCGCTACGAAGAATTGCTTGAAGGGTCCAATGTCAGCTGAAGAAGGAGGCGATGTTGGTCTCATACATGCAGCGCCCTGTACTTGACCCGCTTGATTCTGATCCCGAGGAAGCTACTTTCATCTTAACAAAGGATCCTCTGACGAAGATGTGCGCTGGGGGCACAGGGGCGGTGACTAGTAGATCGACTGTTAGAAAACATTTTTTGAGACCCGTGCTTTAAACGCCTGTGATCTGGTGTGCGTAATGGGAGTGGACGTGCCAGTCTACCAAGCGTGTTGGCCACGCCTCACGGGCTTGGTCCACCTCTTCCTCGGCAGTCTTCAGGATCTCAGCGGCCTGTGAAAATTGTGAGGAAACTGTTTCTTTGTCCTGGCAACCTCTAGGACATCTGTAGAAGCCTTGATAGGAACTGATACGTACATATTATCTGTGCATGTCCTGGACAGGATGCTATCTCTATGGTTTTGGAATTCTGGTGGCTGTTTGAGCACTTGTGGGTTTATGGCATCGCTGGCAAGGCACATGTGAGCTCACATGACCTTGCCTGGGGATGACAAATCCTCACTTCTGATCTAGGAAGGGCGGCCTACAGGGAGCATCTCCTGGAGCAGCTTTTGGGAAGGTCAACTTGAGCTGGCCATATGCCTCCACTTGAAAGCCCACAGATCCAGCAAAACTCCTTCCCCGTTCTCATTTTTCAGGCTTTTAACAGCAGCATCCCCCCTCTACGCAAGTCAAAGGTGAGGTTCAAGCCCGGGCATTCAACCCCTGGCGGCTGAGCCAAGAAAGATCATACTTTTCCTCGAAAGATGCTATAAAAAAGACACAAAAAAACTAAAATATGATCTTACTCTATATTTCCGCAAACAAACTCCGACCGGCGCAGACTCTGAACTTCGCTGCCGCAGAGAATGGCGCGCCTCCTGCATCTGCGAGGTCCGCTTGTGAGCTTCAGTATCTTTGCCTCAGGTGGGCATTTGCCAAACGTAGGGTATCCTTGTATGTACTCCTATATTTGCTAGAATGCTTACCATATATTGTAGAGACTCCCCAAAAAGGAAGCGCTAAGTAAGTTCCTGGCGGACCCACTCTCAACCTAAGAGTTCCTCAAAAACTTCTCTGCGACAGGATTCCCAAGGCCCCCGTTTTGAGAAACCCTCGATTCTGAACTCTAAACCCTAACGCCCAACCCTAGAACTACATATCCCTGTGAACTTTCAAGCCCCCCTAGATCTCTTTATCTAAGGCCAGCACGGAACGCCCCCAGCTTTGCGTGGGCAGCCTTAACATAAAGGAGAAAATCATTGGCAGGTTGGCCCAACTAAAGGGTTCATAGAGGCTCTGTGAATCGGGTTGCTGTTTCATTGAGTATAGGCGGGTACCTACAACCCTGCTTCTCCACAAACCTCAAATTTGCGTGGAGTTTGTATGAATTTCTGGTCCAAAGAAAGGGACCATGAACTTCTAGAATCGCCCTCATGTAGTTTCCATTTTCTTGTTCCTTATCCCAATATAATCCCTATATAACCCCAATATATCCCTGTATAGCCCCTATATAACCCCTAGATAACCCCAACATACTTATAGTAGTTTCCATGTTCTGTTCCATGATATTATGTAGGCCTTATATAATGCCTATATGAAGCCGCTTAAATCTGTGAGAACAGCAGATCTTAGCAGCCCACATTGTTGCGCTCGACGAGTCCTTGCAGCCTTTCCAGAGTGGGTTTGGCTGCCACCTGGCAAACAGGTTTAGGGTTCAGGGTTTGGCTGACCCCCGCGGCAATATGGTATTGGGGTTCAGGGGCATAATATAGGGGAATATAGGGATTATGTAAGGACAATGGACAATAAAATGGAAATTACTAATTAGGGGGTTATATTGGGATAACGGCAAAGAAATGGAAACTAGTATAGTATATTGGGGATATATTGGGATATTGGAAAAGAAGATGGAACTACTACATCATATTGAGTCGAGGTCGGAGCCTATTTTTTGGGGTCTGCTGCCATCCTAGATTGAATTCCCTTTTGGTTTTGGGGTCCGGTCCTTTTCTTTTGCCGAGCATGATCCTAAAAAAGTTAGACATTCGAGGGCTAGCGCGGATGGTATTGCATTTTGGGGTGTATGGTTCATGCTTCGCGCTTAGCTGTGCAGCACACGCTGTTCGGAGAGGTAGCCTCCAAGCAGCACATGACTCCGTAGATTGGACTTCAAACAAACAGCCTGAAACAAGGGCAGTTGGGGACGATTGATTATCTTTGTAGACCAGTGGGGTGAGGTCATTTCAACATGCCTAGACCCAATGCTGCATAGAGAGTCCGGTCCGAGACTCTGCCTCTGCAAACTTGTGCACATCCTGCACCCGCGCCGATAGCACGCCCTTCGCCTTGTCAAAGGCCTCCCCAGCTTGAGATGTGCAAGGGACCTAACAACAGATAAGCTGGGCGATGATCAATCTAGATACGCTTGTGCGTTGAATTTGGTGAATACGAAGGATGCTCCGACGGTTTCACCCTCCAGTGGCCCAGGGCAAACCGTGAACTTCCGTTTGAGGCAACCGCAAGCTTCTCAGTCGGCACGGGAGACAGCATAAGCAGGAAGCATAAGCAGGAGCCCAAGCAGCAGCGACGAAAGGAGGGGAAGCAGGAGGGGGACAGGGAGGAGGAGGAGGAGGAGGAGTAAGTGAATGCTGTAAGAATCCTCGCAGTAGTGTCGACGTGGCATCTGCCAGGCCTCCTGCACCTGCTTTGCGGCTGACTCGCAGTCGGCGATAGCAGTTGCGGCCTCCTTGAGGGGAAGAACCTGCAGGTGACTAGTATGACTTGTACTGTTGACGTCTTACCATGTTAAGTAAAGTAATATTCTTCCTTGGGGATTGTGACTCTTGCTCTTGGGCTTCTTTGTTGATTTTGCTTGCTGTTTGTATTCTGATTGTCAATGATGACTAGCATAACAACAAGGCAGAGCCTATGATGACTATCATCAAGACTGGCAGTCTGATTGAACGCACAGTGATCATGGAAGCCAGTCTTCCTCCAACATTAGGCTCCCCAATGGGAAGTGGAACGCATCCCTCCCTATTCCTTTGGAGTGATGTCTACACGGTGATGTTCAGGGTTTAGTGTCTTAGCTCAGTATGGGCTGTGATCCTGAAATTATGTGCTTTTGTCCTTCTCCTTTTGGCTTGATACTGAAGTAAGAAATCACCTCCTTAACGTACGAATCTAAATCGGAAGTCTATCGGAAACATGAAATTCCTCGAGATGCGCCAGGGGTACGGCAAAAAGCCTAGATCGGAAGCAGAGCGGCTAGGGCGATGGGCTTAAATGAATTAGGTTTTCCGCCATTGAGGGAAACAATGCTCCTGCCACAAGAATATGTTGCTCCCTAAGCCCTGCACCCTAAATCCTGAATCTCGGACCCGCACTACACACCCCAAATATGGAGCCCCACACCCAAACCCTGAACCCTAAACCCCAAACCCTCACATCCTAAACCTCAACACACTAGAATGTAATCCCATGAAGCATGTACGCCAATACTATATAACCCTAGAAATCCCTCAGAGGGAACCTACATAGACCCTACAAAGGCCTAAAGTCTAAAGCTTCTGTACCGCTACTACTAGACCCGGCCTCGATACCTTTGAGGAACGGAAGCTCAGCCTGACATCGGACTACACGTTGACATTTACCTGGACCTCAAAAGCAATTGCCCAAGATGCAGGAAAAATTGTTGAACATACCGCTGCTCTACATACTTTCGGTCCAGGTAGTTGCTTCAACATTCTTTCTCCAACCGCAGGCAGCAATTCAAAGCCCATGAATTCAGAGAGCACATTTGTGGTTTAGAGATTGTGAACATGACTCCCTGTCCAGGTCCTGCACAATGACTACGTCTCTCTTTCTTCAACTGTCCCCACCATCACCACTACAACCACAATAATGAAACTCCAAGAATCAGCGCCAATGCCTACCTTGAGGTCTGTTGACTGGGAACCCTTGCACGAATTCTCAGGAGCAAATAATATTACGAAAATTACGGGATGCTTGGGATTGATTCAAAAACTCTCCCAGCCTCTGCAATTTTCTGGAGTGCGGCCTCAACATCCTCCACCTTCTGCTCAGCCTCCTTCACGTAGGCCTCCGTGTCCAGTCTGTGGGAATAGGATGGAATTTGACCGGATTCTGGAACCAACCAGGGCCATGTTGGCCATGTCCCCGCGTTACTCAGACGCCCATGTTCTGAGAGAATACGTCGGAGTAAGAAACCAGTTGTCAAGCACTGGCGGTTCTCCAATTTGTGACACCTTTTGGGATATGCAAACCAGGAAAATAGCTTTTGAGAACCTCCATCCCGTAGCTAGGTCTTGTTGAGGGTCATCCCGTACTATCCTCATGAGAGGAGGTACTCATCCGCAGGTGTGCACATGTGCGCAAACCATTGTCATTGGGGCGTCAACACATAAAGAGGATGCTAGCTTTCTATACAGGGAGAACCTGATCCGTCATATGCGCGCATCTTGTGCAATAGTGATCAGCGACGTGGCGACTTTGGCCTCTGCATTGGCCTTTTCTCGCTGGGTCTTGGTGGCTTGTTTCACCTGGCAACGCAAGGATGTAGAATCACACAAACTCCAGTATTCAGGTCCCTAAACCCCAAACCCTACGGTAGTTCCGAGTTTCTTTTCCATTCTCCCTTTGCATCCCCAATATACTATAGCAGTTTCCATTCTCTTTTCCATTATCCCTATGTAACCCCAATATACTATAGTAGTTTCCATTTTCTTTTCCATTATCCCAATAAAACCCCAATACCCTCTTTTTGCCTAAACCCTAAACCCTGTACTAATTTTCATTTTCTTTTCCATTAGCCCTATATAACCCAAAAAACTATATACTCATAGCAAATTCCATTTTACTTTCCATTATCCCTATACAACCCCAATACCTTGCGAAAGCTTATAAAATGAAACCCTACACCCCAAATCCAAAACCCCAAACACTAAACTCTAAACCCTGAACCTTGTAGTAATTTCCATGTTCTTTTCCATTATCCTGACCCCAATACCTTGCAAAAGCTTGTGCAATGCAGCGCTTGGAGCTCCGAGCGGCTCAGCGATGGCCAAGGGTGGCTTGAGGCTCTGAGTCGGGCCATGTATGGGGGGGGGGCCTCAATGCTTGAGGTTAACCTACTGGGCACTAGTAGGGAATTAGTGAATATATTCTATTTGGATTTTGTAGGGAATAAAGGAATATGTTCTATAGGGAGTATATAGTGATTATATTCCCAATTCCCGCCTGTTAACCCCCAGTAAGTTAAGGGTAAAGAGTAAAGGCATTGTCCAATGACCACCACGGCCACCCTCGAAAGAATCCAAAAGCAGAAGCTGAATAGTACCCCCTACTACTAGTGAAAGATGTGCTCGTGTGGGGTGCCTGATTTTCATGCTGCCAGTTCCTCTTCACAGTTTTCATATTGATTTTGCTAATGGAGCACATGGCCTTCTCGATCTTCTGAGCAGCCTCTTTGAGTCGGTCCTTCATTTTGGTGAGGGACGCCTTCAAGCAGGCCATGGCGCCTGGTTCAGCAACTTTCTGGCTTGGAAATAACTGCAGTCATGCCGAGGAGCTTTCCAGGGGTACCTTTAAAGTTATATAGGGGTTATGTTATATAGGGGTTATATAGGGGTTATATAGGGGCTATATAGGGTTTAAGGTTAAGGAAGCCATGGCAGAGCTTTGCTTGAAAACCTTCCTTTCACTGGATGTGGGAGGGAGCTGCTAACATGTTGGATGCTGGGACTTCGCTACATGACCTAAACCATTGCGATGCCCTTTGCTTGGTAGAAGAACCAGTAGACCCAGGGCAGCTCAACGCCAGGTAGGGGCCTAAATTAATTCAACTTGACGAAACCTCAACCCTCAAACCTTTGCCGAAACCATCCGAACCTTTCATGTGGGCATCCAGCGAAACGCCGCCAGTAGTAACAGCCTGGGTTTGTCTACTGCAGGGTTGGATGATGATAATACAGCTCTACCTTCCTATCTATTCAGGCTTCTACAACCTATGCGTCCAGGGTGCTCAGGAATTTGGGGGGTTCAAGAGTTGGATGTAGGACAAGGGGTTTAGGGTTCAGGGGCTATTGCTTGCGATTAAGGGGCTGAGAAGTACAGCCTCAAGAGCCGAGGGTTGAGTTCAGAAAATGTCGGGCCCCTTGCAGAAAAATCATTGAGATCCCAAACTACCATTCAATTCTCCAGGAGGCTCAGACATGCATCTGCTGCTAATAGGTGTAAGAAAGGTTCTAAACATGCGAAAGGGACCGCTTGTGGCTGCATCTGGAAAGCTTTCCTGAGCACTGGCCTGGGACCGCAGCCCTGTAAAGTTCTACATCGTCTCAATCGAATCCCCAATGCCTTATGATGATTTCTCGAAATAGAGGATCATGTAGGTCCCATCCTTAGACCTGCAAAAAATCGGATTACCCAGAAAAGAGATAGGAGCATTGAATAAGAGGACCCCTCGTGTGTCTGGGCGCACTGGCAGCCTGAGCTTTTTTGAGGTGCTCATCGATCTTCTTGAGCTCCTACACAGGAACAGGACAAGGAGTCTGCCGGGGCTTCTGAAACCTGGAACTTCAGGGATTTTCGGGATATATAGAGATTACCGTGAGGTAAATGTAGAGTAATGTAGAGATCTGGATAGCTCAAGAAACTCCCACCATCTGAATAAGGAAGACATCACGAGATTGACGAGAACTGAATGCACGACTTTGCTCCTTTCTTAAAGGCAGACCCTCATCCCGCTCAAGCAGTTTGAGCATAAGATCAAAAAAACCCAAGCCCATACGAGCTATAGTCTAAACTCCTTAAGGGGTGTTCTATAGGATCTTATATAGGGGATTACTATAGGTGTTTTTAAAGTGGATACTAGGAGTATAGACTATTGCTCATATCCACTCAACTCCCATAACTCCTGAACCTGACCTCGCACCTCAATGGCCCCCCAACCCTTAGCTAACTCTCAAACTTCCCGCGATTCCCAAGCCCTGAACCCCCTGACCCACCATCCTCAGCTTTGGGCTCTTGCTCTGCAAGGGGAGCAGCCAGTTGCTCCATCTGCAACAGACAAGGAAGAACTTTTTGAGAAAAGATGAAAATTGGTGATATATTGCCAATAACTGCTATCAAAGGCATGGAAAGGAAGGAGTGTCAAGCAAACAAAAACAATGAATATCATCAGCGATTACGTCCAACATGTTGGCAGCTGCAGAAGCGGCAAGAAGCAACAAGGTAGCAACTGTAGAATATAGTAGAATGCAGTACTCCAAGGTAGCAGTGGTGAGTACGTCGTGGTCGCCGTCGCGGTCGTCGCCGTCTTCGTCGTCCCATTGCCATCGTCATCAGTTGCAACTGTCATGTCAGTGGGAGTGATGTTGTGACTGCGCCAGAAGAAGCAAAGGCCTGACGTTACATTCTTTGTGTTGGCTCCCTGACCGACAACATGGATTCCTCCATGGCGACTTCAATGACTAGGGCCAGGACTCCGCTGCAGCAGCAAGCAGAGGGCCAAGGTGCATCGAAACGCCGATTATATGATTGCGGTTTGACAGCGACAGCACAAACAGGAAAAGCTGTTTACTTATCCCTTCGCTTCCTTCCCATCAGAAACTTGGCAGTTGCAAGCAGTGATACTGGGCATAACAGAAGCAACCACTTGGACCGTTGCTGGGTGCCCACTATCAGCCGTAGCATTAGCACTGCAGGTGCCTCCCCGACCAATTCATCGATGGACTTCATCTTTGCGTCTTCGGTTTCGATGACCTTCCAAGCACACTCAGCCGCAGCAGTCTACAGCGAGAAGTTAGCAGGACTTCTCAAGTACAACACGAAGCTTAGACTTAGACTAAAGTACAACCACAAGGAAACCCCATCATTGGCCAAGAAAACTTCTGTATGTTATGACTCCATGCAAGCCGCAGAACAACAACCCCATCATGGCGCCTTCTTGCTCTTGATCATCGCCTCTCCGCCCTTTGCCAGCTGCCTGTTGTTCAGGTAGGCTTCTCAAAGCAAGCGTGGGTTGGGGTTTAGGGGTTTCGAGTTTAAGGTTCAGGGTCTGAGGGTTTTAGTTTACCATAAAAGCAATGAGACCCGTGGCAGCTAGCAAAACCCCAGAGTGGAGCCCCTTTCTCAAAAACATCCACAGGAACGATGTCCATCTACAAGACAAGTGCGCAAATTGTTCCGCTTGTTCCGAAATCTCTTGGGCCACCAAAGTCTGTAGGCTGCAAGCTGAAAGCCTTTCAAAGGAAGGCCTTGTTCATGTCATGAAGAGAAGAGAGTGGTTTGGGGAGATGCTCAGAGTAGCAAATTCCAATCGAGCCAAAGCTTCTGAAGCTTTTCTGGAGTAGACTATGCCCACATTTCTGATCATAATGACACCACTGACATTTCAGGATTGGACCTAGTTGACGAAGAGCCTTTGGAGGAATTAACCATGGGTACAACGATGTTAGGAGACTAGTCTTCCTTCTGCTTATGACCTTGTGAGGCAACACTGACTCATTACGGCGACCACCCAACAGGAACCGGCAGCAACAATTTTGCAAGTTCCTCGTGGAGTCCATTTCTGTTGGAAATCATGATCACAAATATCAGTGTCACGAAGACTCCCCGAAGAACCCCTGAATACTGCTATGTATCCGTCTTCCTGAGGCTTAGTAGGGAATAAGGGAATGGAATCCCTATAGTAGTTATATTCTCTGCTCCTAAGCCCCAGTAAGCCGTCGGCTCTCGGAAGGCATTGCTTTTTGAGATGTTCCAACAAGTCCTGCCTGATCTTCCGAAACAACTGTTCCGCCAAAATCCAAGACCCCTACGACACCCACAGCACACCTAGACCCCATCCAAGGTTCCACCTTAATTAAGCATTAACTAGGCTCAACTTTGCCCAAAAAACCTTAATTAAGCGGGGAACCTAAGGGGAGTAGCATAGAGGGGGGTATGATATATTATGATATCAACACCCCTGCAAGGAGCAAAGGCCTGCTCTTGACCATCTCCTGGTGGGCAGCTCCCAGCTTTGTCTGCAGCTTGGTGAGTTCAGACCTGAAATGTTTGGTTGCTGTTAAGAAACTTACATTCAGTGACAACAAAATCGGTATATAGCAAATGATAAGGTTTCCTTATTATGGTAACTTAGCTTTAGTTCCTTGACAGCAAGCCAGGGTTTTAGGGGCTTGTAGGGTTTTGGACTTAAGGCCTTAAGGCCTAGGCCCTCAGGGTGTTGGGTTTAGGCCTTGAGAGTTCAGGTCTTGGCCTTGGGGTCTTTTTGGGGTTGAGGGTTTGTATGAGCCCAAGGGTAGCACAATGGGATAAGCATCCGCCTTAGGTTTCCACATTAGAGAGCGCTGTGTATCCGTCTTCAGAGGCCCCAACCCTCCCTAGGTATCCTCGCAAAAAGTATAACAAATCCGGGCTATTACTGGGGCAATTTGAACCCTATATAACCCCATACAAGTGCTATATAGCAGGCAACCAGCATCCGAGCTTCGAGCAAAAGGGAGCTATCCTTGACCTGCTTCTGCTTTGTGTTGATGATCTCGCGGGCCGCGTTGTAGGCTCGGACGGCATCCTGCAGCCATGCCGCGGGCTGCATAAGCGAACTTCCCAGGATTTGGGCCATCCACTAAACCCTCAAGGATTCCTGAAGCCTAAAGCCTGGGTTCCAGTCCTCCTGAAACGTCTGGTCGGAACATCTCTTACACAAAAACGAGAAAACCACATTCTTCCCAAACGCTCTAGCCTCGACAAATGCTTTCCTGATCCCTTCGTGACTCCCTTTGATTCCCCCAGAAGATGTGCAGCTTGGCGGTGTACCTAAGCCGTGACGATGATCTTGGAAGGGTGACAGGTTCGCCATCGGGATGACATACACAGATGGGAATGTACAGCTTCCTTAAACCCGTGGCTCTTAACCCTAGACTCATCAAGGGCTCCTTCTCCGCAGCAACAGATTGGTCGATGGCATACTTCAGAGCATCAACAGTGACCTTTGCACGAGTATAATCTTTTTCAGGGCTTCCTGAACTGCGCTGGCAAGCGGCAAGCTTCCCTTCCAAGTGTGCTCAGAACTGCCGTTGGGCTTAACAAGGGGCAAGATTGAGAGTGGTTGAACTTCTTCAGGATCCGATTGCCCCAAAGACCACTATACACCGAAGCTCTTGTTCCTTAAGAGCCTTATAGCTTCAGGTTGAAGTGGAATCACACTATACTCTTGCAGTGTTGCCAACACAGCACTTCTCCCTTCTCTGGTCCAGGATGACTGATCCTGCGTGACGCACGTAAGACAAGGCCGAACACCCGCTTGAATGGAGAGTGGCCGCTACTCTGGATGGCATGTAGTGCTCTCAGTTTGCCCAATCGCGCACAGACTGATGCACAGGACTTAGGTTTCAGCCTCATCCAGGTTCTCTGCGTTCAGTACCTTGACAACCTGACCGTTACGAATCGGGTCTTGGCTTTTGTGCCCACAGGTTGAGGGTGTTGCACTCAGGTTTTGGAGTTTGAGGTTTGGGGATGGGGCTTTTGGCTTGATATGGCAGGGTCAGAATATATTTTGCCAGAATACATGGAAGTTCTTGGCATCGCTCTCTTTTGTAGCTCTGTGTCTACACTCAAGCACGAATTCACCTCAACTTGCCAAGTGCAAGCAAGTAATGGCAAATAAAACGGCGTTCCGTCCTTAATGATCAGTAGAGACAAAAGGAATCGCGCACAATGCCTTACACAAATCATTTCCATCGTGGTGCCTAAAGTATCCATGGGCCTATGGCCTATGGGAATTCCCAATGACAACCCCGGCTCTGCAATGCATCATTGGCCATTCATCACGAGGAAGTACCGGAAGGGTCGCAGGCTCAGTCCGGGCACAGGGCCCCGGTCGTTGAAATCACATCTTCTTATTCTTAACATGAACTCCTTGCAGCTAACAGCCTAAGCCTAAGATAAAACACATCTCCGATACGTGTGGGCCCCTCTCGCAGCAAAAAGTGATCAAGCAACTACCAACACATTCTGTACCACAAGCATCAAAGGAAAATGAGCGAAACCCGCATTCCTACTACAATCGCGGAATCTGCTGAGGTGTTCTGCACATTGTTGCGTCTCATACTCCTCCTCTTCCCCTACACCCTAAGCCCCCAGCCCTACATACACCCTCTTCCCCACCGAAATCACGCGCCTCAGCGAAGGTTTGGCACTGGCTCTCCGCTTCAGCCTGGTCAGGTGAAGGCAAGGCAGGGAGCAAATAGATGACGAGGTAATTGCTAGGTCATGTTGGGGGCCTTAGCAGTTCAGGCTTTTAGAGCGCGCTTTAGCGGCAATGGTGAGTGCCGTCCAAGAATCTGAATTCTGACATTGCCAGAGTTTCATGCATCCTTAGCAATACCAAATCCTGCAGTACACAAGAACCCAGCCCTCAACCCAACAGAGTGGGCTAGGGTGTAGGGTTTAAGGTTCAGGGTTTAGGGTTTAAGCCTAAGCAAAAACCTTAATGGTCCTCAAGTAACCACGAACAATGCTTATTATGGGAACCGCCGAAAAAAGTACTCCTGATTTCGGGAAACCCTCATATCCCTTTAAGGGATCTATTCTGATCCTTCAATAATAACATGATAGTACTAGCAACAATACCAGTTCCTATAAAGTAATTACAGCTGTTGTAACATTAGTGATCCCTAAATCCTAGGCCCGAAGCCCTAAACCCTAAACCCTAAACCGAAACCCTTAAACTCTGTTCTGATCATTTTGCATCCCTGTAAGCGAGGTCGGGTTGCCACGCGCTCCGTGACTTCTTGCAGCATAGCTTGGGCTTTGCGCTGCTGGGTCTCTTTCCTGGGAACAGGACTTGTGGGGATTTGGGGGTTTCCCAAAATTAGGGGTACCTTATGAGGGGTCCGCATAATCAGAATTATAGCACTTTGTGGTTTATAGTAAGGTCCCCTGATTTTGGGAAACTACCTTTTGGGGCTTTTGGAGACTCTGGGGGTTGGGGGGCTTTAGTTTCTTCCGAAGTACAAGACTTAGGGAGGCGCTTCCGGATGAAGCATGGTGGGTATGGGTGCATTCCTTTTTGCTGGGCAGTTTCACCTCGAATCCAGTCAACTTCCTGCTGGGTCCATATCTTAGACTTGAAATCACGAAAACGGTTGAAAGCATGAATGCACGACATGAGAATCTCCCCATCACAATCGCAACAGGACCCTCGAGCTGAAAAGTAGTCACCTCCGTGCAATTCCATTGTTTGCGTATTTCTCAATAGTAAATAAAGCCTGGTCATATTCTACATCCACCAAAGCAAATGGTTTCCTGGTGGACTCTCCCCCCCTCACATGAACTGACATAGATAAGAAACACACTTAGCCGCATTCTAGCTACAACTACCTTCTTGTTGACTGCTAATTAGTTGGTGAGGCGAGAGCTCAAAGTTCGTTCAAGGATCCCACCCAGTGGAAGGAACAGGTCCTGAAGCCCCAAAACCCTCAACCCAATGTATCCAAGAGACCTTTTATACTGAGTAGAAACCGTCTAACAAAGACCCGATATGGCCCGTCTAGATATTCCTTATACCCTGCTTCTGCGTTCCCAGCTGGAGCCCATACCCAAAACCCTGAATGATGCATCACCCTCCATGTAGGCAGCAAAGTAAGGAAGCGCCCCGTCCCCAACCCCAAACACTACACCCTGCAAACTACATTCTTCTGCATCCCTATAACCCCTTCAAACCCCGTTGAAGAAGTGCCAAGTCCAAGGCTTGAAGTTGGCAAGCTTCTTGGCAGTCTCTTCCCCCCGGAGCCGGTACCTCGGCTTTTGGCTTGGGGCCCGCCGTGGGGGTTAAGGGTTCAGGAGTCTAGGGGTTTAGGATGTGGGCTGGGTCCAGGGAGGATTTGAAAGGTTTAGGGGGATAATGGTAGCTGAGGTTGTGGTCGAGGGGGTTTAACAGGGCTAGGGGGCTTAGGCTCTTAGGGCCACGGCTTGGTAATCTTGAGAGACGTTTTGAGGCTTCTACACTTCTGACTAATTATAAACCCTGCTTGAGGCGGTTGAACGTGCCAGGGTCAAATCAAAGTCCAATGGAAACATTCTCGTAAGATCATCTTCCCACAACGTCAAGC
Organism: Symbiodinium pilosum; assembly: GCA_905231905.1. NCBI lineage: Eukaryota > Dinophyceae > Suessiales > Symbiodiniaceae > Symbiodinium > Symbiodinium pilosum. Next base: position 66,724 of record CAJNIZ010027224.1, read on the forward strand.
TTTTGCTTTGTCTGCTGCTAAAATGTTCCGGTGGTTCTTGAAAAAGAGTGGGCTCTATACTGTTGGAAACACCCACGATATACACTTTGCTTATAAAAATAGGATTCTCCACAGTGTACTTGCAGGCCTGAAGCTGGACATCACTCCAACTCTTACTCCTGTTCCAGCTTCAGTCTTACTACTCGTTCCTCTACATACATCTAGTTGTGGGAAAGACGTTGCTCAAAATTCGGCTCTAGTTTTTAATTTACACCCCCTTTGCACCACTGAGCTTGTAACGAGACACCTCGAAATCTCTCTAAAACCCACACCCTGAACCCGAAATCACCGAACCCTATAATCCTCCCAAGTCTTAAACCCGAAACCCAGACACCCAAACTCAAACGCAAGACAGTCTCAGCACTCGATCCTTAGGCTCTAGCTTGGCAAGCTCCTCCTTGAGACGGTCTTTCGCCTACACGGACAACAGAGGTTTGGCTGCAAAGACCCACAATGGTACAGCATGTACTGACCTGGGGGTGAACCCATATAGGGCCCTTGGACTCCTAGCCAAGTGTAGTCTGGTGCCCGCGTAAGTCAACTATCCTAGCGTGACAGCTACATCTGGCAATCAGGTGTATAGGAGCAGGGTGAGAGATGAAATGCCTGACGGGCGTCTCGAAACACAAGAACAGGCGCAGTCATAAGCGCCCATACCTTCAGGCATGGCCCTCCTCAAGTTGCTGAGCAACACAAGACACTAGTGAGGTCAAAGAACACACCCTAGCCTCTTTCGAGAACTTGGTTTTCGACTCCAGGACGACCTTCTCGTGCAAGAGCCTTGACGAAAACCGCAAGGCAAGCGGAAAGAGCCAAACCACAAGGAGCTCCAACTGCAGGTTCAAGATCCCATCCTCATAATGCTTTGAGGTGCATCCTCTGAGCTTGTCGCATTTGCACACCCAAGAGAACTGGAAAAACAGTGGCAGGACCGCCAAAAAAAGCTGTATACAGGTCCACCTCCAATGACCGAAATACATGCTACAAAGCGCTAAGAAAACGCGGCATGCGCTTTGCGCCCTAAGCACCCTCAATCCGGACAAAATACCACGTCACCGGAGGCTATGAACTGTCAGGAAAACACAGCTTCTTTGTCGTTTGTGGGGCTCAGACCTTGCTTCTTCAAGGGCCGCCTCGCACTTCTTGGCCGCTGCCTGCCAGGAATTTCGGAATTGCCGGGACGCCTAGCACAAAGAGGGCTCTGCCCCCAAATCAACATGGAACCCCAAAAGATCACCTTGCAAAAGAATTGGAGTGCCTTGTCGGTTTCGCTTGGGGCTTCATCTTTGTCATCTCTTTGCGTCTCTCTCTCACCCAATCGTTAGAGGCCCCTCCCTCCCTCTGCCACATTGTACGCATAAGATCAGAATACGAAGCAGCCTGTTCTTGAAGTCCTAATTTCCTACACAACTAACATGTGACTAAACCTGAATGATGCTATTGGCACAAATGGAAAGGAACAATTCAGCTTGTCGGATGATCTGTACTGAGCCCTGGGCGGTGTACAGCCCGAAAAGATTCCGTTGTAGAAGTGGATTGCCCGACAGCTACCCTGTACAAGGCACACGTCGGAAACTTCTTTGTGTTCCTCCGGCACAAAGCCATCTCACGTTGAAGAAACAAGCCTTGTACTCGAGTCCAGCTCCTACTAGTGGAATCTGTGTGCCAATTATCTCGACCCCTAAAGCCACCAAAATCAAGGAAGCCATGATGTTACCCCACCAGCACATGCAATACAAGCCTCGCACTGGGCCACGGCTTGGATTCCTTCCTCCCGGGGGAGGACCTCCATGCAAGCACCATTTCGCGTTTAGCAGATCTAGAACTGCCGTAAAGGTCTTGCGTGGAAATCGCCTCTTTCATGCCCAGTCTGAGATGGATGCCACCAATTCTAAAATGCTTGTGTCACAGGTCAGTGAGGAGAACATGTCAGGCTCGCCTCTTAGATATTGTGGGAGTAACTATCGCTGCATAGCGATAGCAGAAAGAATGTCTTTTTTCTTCAGGTAAAGCCCCAGAACATGCAGGCACAAAGCTTCCCATGAAACAATGACTCTAGAAACCTGAATCATTTGGAGCATCATGGCCCGAAGATCCTGCCCTACATTAATACTAAAGTAACCACATGAGCACCCTACACCCCAGCCGCAGAACTTTAACCCAAACTTCGAACCCACCAAAAGTCCTGAAAGCCTGAAAGCTGGGCGATTCTAAAGTCCGGAATGCCCCGAGGACGGCAAGGGTACGTAGGTATTCTGAAAAGCAGTGGATATTGGGTCCCTCATTTCTTCCAGATTACATGGAAGGCATTTTGAACAGCTTGAGCTTGTGCCTCCAGGCCCTTGAGGAATGGCCTGGGTGGTTGCCAGGAACTTCCACCAACAAAAAACAGCGAATCCATTCCCCTAAATAACATGCATCCAATAAGAAATATTCTCAATACACTGCTTTTGAATTGGGGAGGAACTATGTTTATTACGTAGGGGGATGTGGAGGAGGCTAAAAGCTACCAAGAAAAAGCGGCCCAAAGTGAAGTCTCCGGGAGGTGGCAAAAAGGCTTTCTCGTGTTGCACTGTTCGCCATTGAGGCTGGCCTTCTTGGAGATTCGGGAATCGGGTGGTTTTCTTTGTGGTGGAGTCAAATAAAACAACTTTTCAGAAAATTTTACATGATAACAAGGAGAAAACAAACTCCCCTATCCCTATGAAAAATGCTGCTCAATTGGGTTTGGGTTTGGGGGTTGAGGCTCTGAATCTCTTGGAAGTGAAGCAGAGCGTTCTGCTACAAACCTACCTTTTCGAGTAAACGCCGCGAGTTTCTCTAGGGACCCCATGAGCTCTTGGGACTATAGGGGTCCAGAAAAAAAGGATCACGTAGGAATCGTGAGAACTCCCACCTGCTGTCCCGGTCAGGCTCAGAACAAGATCGGGCATGGCAAGGAGATGGAAAAAATTATGCAGCCTGCTGAGTGACATGCTGACATTTGAATATTAGAGTTTCCGATACATCCCCTACATCGCAAAGCCTATGTGATAGGGACCCTAAAGCTTCAGGGTCCCATGGGGTTGAAATCCAGGTTTCACTGGGCCCTCTGGCATCTCGGCTTCCGAGGTCGCCAGAAAGGCCTTTCGTCAGCGTCACAGCTTGAGCATAGTAATCCTAACGGGGTAGAGCTCATCAGTATCTAGAGTCCAGGGCCTATGGTTAAGACTTTGGATTTGTAATTTCTGGCTAGATTAGCGTCGAGCGCATCTCCTCAAATTCTTGGGCCCGTTCTACCCATGATTACATCCATGTACTATCCAATGAGACCTTGCACCCTGCGAGCAATCACTATGCTCTAGCCATAAGAACATGATGTCTCGGGTGTGCGGAACGGATCTAGGTCGATGATGTGTTAAACCCTGAAATTATACATAGGTATACGTAGGCCTCACTGCTGGATTCTTGCAGGGGTCTATGCTACAATAGCCATGATGAATCAGCATCGCGCATGTTTCAACTCGAGGGTTGACAGGTTGAAGATGCATTGTATAGCCGTAACAACCACTTTGAGTGAGAGCCAGCAAACACAGAGAATGCCTTGTGCAAAACTTTGGCGTGGATACAGTACAAGCCTGCAGAATTCGGAATATCGTCCAGTTGCAATCCTTGTATAATTCGTGTAGTGCACCCTAAACAGTATTGAACGTAAACTTCTAAAGTAGCATGAGAGTCCACAGGCCAAGGCAAGTTTTTCACTCAGCATCCTTTTGGCAAAGCCCCCCTCAGGGGCATGCAAGAAGAATTTGACATGTTAGGGATGGAGAGGGAGCCCTCACTTAGAGACATGGACAATGTGCCGTGTTTCTCAGCACCATTAGTCTCATCTACCCGAAGACTAGTACGTATAAGGGTGTGCCGAACTGAGCCCTCGCCAACGTGTTGGTCAGCCTCCTCTGCTTGCTCAACTTTCTCCGCAACCTGCACGCAAGTGGCGTTCTTGTTGTGCCGACATCGTGTAAGCGGAGCAGTTTGGCAGTTAAGGCTCCGCAAGATGGCTCACATTGTGAGGTTCAGGCACAAATCTTGATCAGGTGATGAAAGTATTAAAAGCTCGTTCCTTCCAATCTATCGCTACAGGGGAGAACAACTTATCAGCCTAAGTAATCCCTGTATTGTAGAAGGACTCTCAAAAACAATCACCAAGTCCAAAATGTCGCCCACAATTCGCACATTCAAGCACACAATTTTGGGTCTCCCGGTTGCTACGACATTTTAACGGCTTCTTGCATATCTAAGATATACCACCCTTGAGACTTGAGAAAGGCGGTAATTCTGATGAGCACTTAAAAAAGAGGTACGCTGTTTCATATGGTCGTTCGTTGGCTAGACGAAGCACGAGTATGTGGCAACCTGCTAGCACCCAAGTGATCATCTATCAGGACCAGCCTGCCGTCAAGCCCTCAACACCCGGGCTTACTGGGGGTTAGTAGGGAACATGGGAATACACTGTTATATAGGAGTCACATAGGGAATATAATCCCTCATTCCCTACTAACCACCGGTAAGCTGGTGCTGGATTGGCTCAGCAGGCCTTGTTCTGCAGGACGTCCACTTTGAGTGACTCCTCTTGTCTTTTGAGCACGGCACCTGAGCACCGTGGACCAGTCGTCGTGAGCCGGATACATGGAACCCTGCTTGAGGTGATCAACAAGCATCCTCAATCCTCAGATTTTGACGGCATACATGGCGACCCTGTTACATGCAGATTGAAGCCGATTTGGAGGTAGATGAGAGCTTGCGGGTGTTGTTGCAAACCGCACAAAGGTCCAGAGATCTGAAATTAAGACTGGTGGTGGTCTCGTACTACAATTTCTTGTGCTGGCGAGGTCTCTGTGTTACCCGAATGTATCATCTCAGCATAATCGATGCACACACACACACACCGTGTTATCAAGGGCCTTTCACGTTTGAGGGTCATGCATCCTACAGGTGAAGTTGTTTAGGGGCATGGACGGATTGGAACATCTGAGGAATCCCCACCAGGGAGTTTCTGCATGTGTCTGCCCGCCGCTTCTACTTGTTTCCGCTCTCCGCTTCTACAAGTCTGCTCGCCCTTTACAGGAATCAGGTTACTGTCCTCAGAAGATGTCAGTATGGCGAACATTGCTCATCCCGACTCTCCTGAGACTTCCGGCGGACAGCGCCCATCTTGGCGCGTGTCTCGATACTGCGCTTCTGGAGAGCCTGAGGGCTGCGGGTGTGGGACGTGTGGAATTTGGGGATGTCCTCATTACTATATTACTATACTACCATACTACTATACTACTACTATATTAGTATATTACTATATAAGGGTTTGGGACTGCCTAGAGAAGGGGTACCTTTCTATCACGAAACATTCGGACCTTTTATTAAAGCCAGCCAGGCCCTCCCAAAAGAAGTCCTCCAAGACCCGCATGCGTACACAAAAGAATTACTACTCAGACAGGAGCTTCTCAAGTCTAGATGCCTCATGTATATAGACAAAAAATGCTAGAATCTGCAAATAAAGGAACCCCCCAACCGAGACATTCCGGGTGAACTTGCCCTTGTTGGTGCGGAATGGTGAGAAGTAACCATTCTAGTAGTCGCTAACCCCTTACAGTTACTAGACCCTACCTCCCATTCCCATTCCATCCCCGTCCTCGGACAGACCCAAATGATGTTCCCCTAGCGTACAATGGTACTACATTGGGAATAGCCGTTGTTGGGGGAAGTGGGAGGTTGTAGTTCGGGAGGGAATAACCCTGTGTAAGCCCCAAACCCTAAACTCAAACACCCTAAACCCTAGACAGTGTGGTGGTTGCCCTTTCTTTTCCGCGCTTCATTCCCTACTAACGGATCCTAAGCCCTATGCATCCCTAAACTCCCCACGCCCATTTCGTTATCAATATGCTTGTTCATTTGATTCTCCATTGCTACCCTACACCCGATATGACCCTACATAACCCGTATATTACCTTTACAATACAATATCCCTACACAACTCACAATCTCTGCAAAGCCCCTTTAAGCTGAGTATGACTTGCCTCCAGCTCTTTTCGCTGCTGCTCGGTTTCCGGATCGCTTCCGGAGAGGGCCTGGAAGTTTCGCAAAAGGCAAAAATGCCCCATATTACATGAGGGTACTGTATTGCAAACAATACTGGAGGCCTATCTATGACAATATCATTCATAAGAATGAGAAATGGAAACTGTTAGTCATGCTATTAAGGGAAGTGGGGGGTTGTATTGTAAGCGGGAGGGGATGGGTTGGCTCAAAAATTATGGTCTTGTGTGTAGGCTTTGGACTAAGATGACTGGGCAGTGAGAGCCTCTAGCCACCTAAGTCTCTAGACCCCTAATATGGGTAAATGGTAAGTAATAGGGTTGTCTTATACTGGTGACCCTAAACACCATGTACCCTACATACCCTTCATTATGGTAGAGACCCCTGAACCTTGTAAAGGCAGCCCAGGAGGTGGCAATGTCTGAAATATTGTCCTTCATGAAAGCAGCACCCCCTGCAGACTGGCAAGACATGAGAGTCCATGCGTGTGTGGGACCTCTAACCCAAGTGGCCCCATCATTTTCAAGCACCCTGCGCGTAACTTACACCATCTCTTTTTGGAGGAGGGTGTCGACAATGTCGCCCTCAAAAAAACAAGCCCAGAAACCCCAATGAACACTCAACCCGTAATGTTTGATCCCGATTAGCGTGGGGGGGGGCCTTATTGTGCGAAGCTTTGCTGAAAAAATATTCAGCATCCAATGATTCGTTCGGGTGCCCTAAATTGTGCAAAGTTTCGCGGCCATACAAATAGGTCGAAGAACAATTAAACAGAAGCCGAAAAATGCCTTCTGAAACCCTTCTGAGCTTTACCTGAATGGATTCTGATCCCTCCTATTGAATTTAATGTAAAGCCAGGATCCAGATTTGTTTGGGGGGCCCCCGGCTTCCAGTAAAGTCAGTAAAGAAGGACTCTTTTTTATTTGGGGGGGGGGGCTACACTAGTCAGTACCCCACATTCACCCTAAACCTGAACCATGAAGGCAAAACCCTGAACACCTGCTGATAACTCGTATAAGCCTTGAGCCGCCGATCTATGAGCTGCCCTGTCACGTTCAGGTCCGCCTCAAGAGGCCAAATGGGAATCTCTCGAAGGCGTTTGAGGGTTTAGTTTTCCCCCAAAAGAATAGGGTGCTCGCTCAGCCTCTTAGGTAGTAGGAAAAATAGCTATGATTGCCAGGAACTCCGAAAAGAAGGCGAATGTATAGAAGCAGGGAAAACGAGTCAAGGGTTCGGGGGATAAGTTGGGGAAGTGAATTACAGCAATGGCTATCAGTGCTGTGCTAGAAACAATTTCTCCCGAGCGATCCCCGCTGCTGTACTAGATTCAGGCAGAAACATGTAGATATGGAGAGTTGCACTGCAACTTGCCTCGGCTGGCTGGAGGAGCTTGGCTGTGGAGGTAATCTCGTCCTGTGGGCAAAACACCATGCCATGCAGGCGCAGTTGCTTTGAAGGAATGCAGGCGTGGCTCTGGGGCACTTTGAGGCGATGCAACAGGAGTTGCCTTTTTTTCGCTTGCGATTTATAGCCCTGGCTTGCGCCAGAAGATGCAGGTCCCCGGATGGAGCTCATCAATTTGAGAGCTCAGCTGCTCATCATAGGACAAGCTAGGCGCATGCGTGGCCGCGGCGCTCATGGCTTCCTGCCGCGCCTCCCCAAGACCACAGGTCAAGACGGCTGTCCTGCGCGTGTTGGCTTCAAGGTTCCTCCAAACCTGGGCCCAAACCTCGGGCTTGGGTCCATAATCCGCAGCTGCGGAGAGACACATGGTTACATCAAAGGTGGTCCAAAGCTTCGCTTCTTCGCTGTACAGCCGCAGGTATTCCACGGCGTTCCGGCTCAGAAGCTTGATGTTGCTCGATGCGTCGAAAGCATAGGCCCGGACCAGGCCGGTGTCATTCAGGAAGCTGGCAGCCGTCCCGATTCCTGCACAGAAGTCGGCTACCTGGCTGTCCCGTGGAATCACATATCGTAACAAGGCCCTGAGAAGCGGCTTTGGCACATTCCACTCCTCGAAGGTGTCACGTCGGAGCACCTCAATGGTGGATAAGGCGATGCCATCCTCTCGCGTGCTGAATGGCGGAAGGGGCGGGCCCGGCCTCAGGGGAATGCTGCTCCCATTGCTGTTTGCTTCAATTTCTTCCTTGGACTTCCAGTTCACCATCACAGACTCATAGGTGCGAAGGTCCGCCTCGAAGAGGTCTACAACCTCAGACGCAACCCCCTCTCGCTCACCCTCGTTCACTATCACTCATGGCTGCTTAAGACTTATGGATCAAAATCTGCAACCCAACACTTTTTTACACACTCCATTCATCGCGGACTGCCCTGACATCGGTCACGCAAATGCTGTTACAAACCTCTGTCGGGAAAAGGCGGCCCTAACCTGTTTGAAGCCCAATGCTGTCGGCTCGTAGCTTCATAGCAATGTCCAAGCATAAGCACGTGTGTAGAAGCCTAGGAAACAAGGCACAGAACTAGGTCCACGACCTCTGCTAGCCACTTACCCGCGCCCTGGCGGACCAGTTCCGCAGTGCCCTGGAAGACGAGCCAAAGGTGACGCAGTTGGCCATGCAGTAGACCCTTCAGCCTCCGGAAGCTCATCAGGAAAAGCAGCTGCAGATGCTCGTTGAGGCACTCAAAGCGAGCAGCTGAGAGCATGCCGTGGATATGGACGTAGGCCGACAGCAAGGAAGCGGCCGCAGACATGTGGGTCATAGCCCAGGCACTGGAACCTCCCATGGCCCCCTGCAGCCTAAAAGCCTCATCCTCTGACGTGAAGTTGCCTCGCACATAGTCCAGCTGGGTTCGTATCCTGTCTCTGGACAGGTAGACGTACTCGAGGAAGTCTGAGCAGTTTAAAGACTCATTCAAGGCAAAATCAATCTGACTGTCCCAGTCTGCTATGTGCATGTCCACAGATGTAGTGAAAGCATCTGCAAGCCTGCAGATGGGACGCTGCTCTGGTGCGGCCAGAGTTCTTGCAGCTAGCGCCGCAAAAATTGGCACTACACGGGACATCCTGGGGCACATGTCTCTCAGCGCATGACCCCCTGAAACATTGTTGCAACGCTGGAGCCGGAGTAGGCGACGCTGACTTACGATCACTGCAGCTTTCGAATAAGGAGCTTCAGGTGAGGTGCAACAACATGAAAACACTTTTCATGTACTGTTCATTCTATTTCTTCTACGCAAGATGTGGAACTCAAACGACTGAAACCAATTTCCTTAACAGCAACCTCCTACGACCAAGGACCAGCCGTTCCAACCCTCGCAGCCTCCTCCAATTTTGCTCCACCAGAATCTGCAGAGGAGGTCATGATGTGGGCCTTCATGAAACGCTGGGTAACAGACTTGGGTACTTGGGTATTTCCCCAAAGAAGGAAAAACAGCCATGCCCCTTGCTGCAATTACGAACACCCATGCTCCACACCTTCTCGACCTCCAGTTCTGCACCTCGGCTGAGGCCATGCGGGGTCCAAATGCGCTGGAGGATGGCAGCGCAAGAGCAAGAATCATGGCAAAAAAGGATGATGCTGCTGACGATGATGGTGATGATGGGGATTGCATTGGTGACAGTGGGGAAGGTCCTGCTGATGCTGGTGATGATGGCATCTACGATCAGAATCATCAAAGAAAAGACCCTGTAGAATGACATGATGCGAGAAAGCAGTGATGAGTAGCGATGACTACGGCAGTAATAGCAACGACAATCGGGATCAACAACAGTCGCCATAGGTATGATCCCTTTGCTCAGGCCCTGGCTGCTGAGCTTCTTCGTGATCTCTGCTAATGCTTTCTTCGCGGTGGCTTTCTGCTCGAACTCCTGGGATGTGCTGAAGTTTGATGATATACCGGGCCTTTTTGCACTGCACGTAGGTTACTCAAGCTTGATGATATCTAATGATACAGGTGGTAGAGGGGCTATATGATTATGGCGTGCTCGACAGGAATACTAAAGCTTTTGATCATGCGGGATTCACAAGTCGCAATAGAGATCTCATACGTAGGCTTTTGTAATCATGACATAGGAACCTTTCTCATCAGCTGATCGTTGCCTGCTAAGCTATTTAGGAATACGAATGTGCAAAATGGAAGCAACTCTCTGCTGCCCAATTACTTCCTGCATGGCAAACCTTTTTAACCCCGAGGACTTTTACGTCTGCACGTTGCGCACAGGGCTTGAGTCCACCCTCTCATGATTCTGTCTGCGCTCCTACCGTTTGACGCACCCCAACGTTTTGAACTCAAACTCTTGGATTCCGTACCCAACACCCCGACACCCTGAATCAAAACAGACAGAACTCCATTAAACCTTGGCCCCTGAACTCCAAAATCCTCTCCTGGCGGAATTTCTTCAGGGGCGTGAGCCGCTTGGAAGCCTCGTTCAGCTTCCGGTCCAGGTCCTTGGCTCATCGGCTGAGGTCCGATGCCGGGCTTGGGTCTAGAATCGAGGGTTTAAATCTTGGTTTGTGGTTTGAGGTTTTAGGGTTGAGGAATTAGACTCGGTTTTGAGGGCTTAGGGTGTTTGGGGTTCTAGTCTAGGATTTGGGGTTGAGGGGCTAGATGCTAGGGTCTGAGAGTATGGGATTTTGGGGCTGGGGTTGGATTAGGGCCTGGGGCGTCGAAAGCGGGAGACCTTGTTTTGGGGGAGCGATGAAGAGGTTCTCTGGCGATAGTGTTTGGGTATGTGGAACCTCTCCAGATTATGGGCTCATTCTGAGGCTTTTTTTCCTAAAGGTCATCTTTTTGGCGAGCACACTAATTTGCTTCGTAGGGCAACCCCCCAACACTAGACCTCAATACCGAATTTACGAATTTACTGAAGGCTGCTTCTTTCTGAGGGCTGGGGTACACTCACAAGAGGTAGTCTGGATTTCAGGAGTATACGAGGTTGTGATGGTAATGCTCCCATGTGCTCTCACCAGCGCAGAAGAGGACGCACTAAGCCCACGCTTTTCACATCAGCAGATCGTCCTGAGGATCTCTGCTCCAAAGGAGCAGGCACAAGGCTTTGACGGCTTCCAGTCACTTGGGTATTTCTCAAAATCTGGGCCCCTCCCAAGGAAACCCTTCAGTGTCGTCCCTGCCACTAAAATTTAATAGATGCCAGAAAAGAAATACTGGGACCGCCCAGTTTGGAGACACTCCCAGAGGAATTTCCGCCACTTCATTTGGCACGCATTGCATTCGACTTGGACGCTGCTTTGCCGCCCAGTCTTGAGGGGAGACTTTAGCTCACAGGACAGCCTACTGTCCCCAAAGATTACATTTACAGATCTAATTGAAGGATTCCTACACAAGAGATTAGGGGCTGCATGCTTTCACTTCCGCGAAGCAGACTTGGCCCTTCTATGCTGGTTCGGCTTCCCTTGGCCCAAAGCTTGGTCTGCCACTCCCTGTAGCAGGGCTTCGCAGACCGTCCGGGCCAACAAAAGGCTATCCCAAGCGGCCCTTTGCTGGTCGCGCAAGAGGATCTTCAGGCAGGAGCGCATGAAGGGTGTGCAGAGGAGACTGGGCAAAGAAGGTCTCACACTTGGATCCTTCTCCAGTAGGTCCATGATGAGAAGACGCAACTCTCGGGAATACCCGGCTGGAAGTGGATCCGGCTGGGAGTGGCAGATCTTCATCACCAAGGATGCCAGGGACTCTGCCTCAAAAGGTGCGCGGAGTGCTGCGGCTTCATAGATGCTGACACCTAGGGACCAAACATCACTCTGGCTGCCATAGCGCTCGTTATGGCAAACCTCTGGGGAGGTGTAGAGGGGTGTTCCCGCTGGCGTCTGCACGGAAGACGCGGAGAGCTCCACCTTCTTTGCAAGCCCAAGATCCCCAAGCTTCACAAGCCCGCGCTTTGTCAGGAAGATGTTTGTTGGCTTGACATCGCGGTGGAGTATCCGGTTCCGGTGGAGGTAGGCGAGCGCCAACACCACCTGCGCACTCACAAAAAGACTACATGCGGGCTGCTGTGAGTGCAAGTGGACTAACACTACCCGTGAGCACACCTCATCATGCAGTGGCACCCCTTCAAGTGGCTCATACTGTTCTGCTTTCACCTACCCGCCCTTTGACACAGGGCGGGGCAGCAATCGGCGGCATGAACTTCTAAGGATCCCTTCAGAAGCGATATACTCCATCTAGTTGAAGGCTACAGTCTTGAGCGACACGCCTGGGCCAGAACCTGCATGACCTCGCGCTCTGGAATGGCTTGGCCCAGGTCTTGCGCACTTTGGATCCTTGCAGCCAGGTCACCAGCATCTGCGAAGCCCATGATGATGTAGAGGATGTGTGAGTCTTCCACGAAGGAATCCACAAACTCTACAATGTTAGGGTGGGACAAGCTCCTTAGCAAATCTGCCTCGCGGATAGCATCGCTCTGCTCCCCCCTGCGCAAGTGAGAGATGGAAATCTTCTTTGCCACCAGAAGATCTTGCCCAATTTCATGACCAGAGCGCTTCCTCTTGACGAGGTAGACCGTGCCATAAGCGCCCTCACCAACCGTCCCTAGGCGGTCATAGCGGCACTCTAACATAGGACCCCTTTCACCCTCACCGGTCCTTTGCGGTGAGCTTCCTACATCCTTGGGCCCACTTCCATAGCAAGCAGACCAGCAGCTGTGACAAAATCCACACTCGGGTCTGCATTGACTCAAGCCTAGTTACCTGACCCGTTGTGGGGACACGGGCATTCACACCAATTCTTGGGGGTTTGTCTTAGGGCCTTGGTGAGCTGTGGACTACATGCTTCCCGCGTTGTTCATCGAGAGCTCTCCGAGGCCAAGGCCTGGTACTCCTGCACTGCCACCTGGACACCGATGCATTCGGGGAGATGAACAGTAGGCATGGCTGAGTGCCTGTAAAGCTTTGTGATCCTGAGCATCCTAGAGTCCGGAGGTGAAGGTCTCGTGGTTAGCCATTGTTGATCCAAAGTCAAACCAAGAACCCACTTGAATCCCTGAACACTCCACGAAATCCAGGAATTCTTAACCTAACCCTACGTCTGAAATCGAAACTGATAGCACCAAGTCCTGAGTCCTAAGTTTTGAATCCATCCTGAACCCACGGTCCTGAACCCCAAGGCCATCCTAAACTCCCCCAACTCCTAAAGCCTAAGCTGCCCCGCCTTCTTGGCTTCTGGTGCAAAGCGCTTGGCATCCATGAGCCGGCTATTTACCAGCTTCTTGGCCTGTCTGAGCGTGAGTTCTACAGTCTTTGGATCTTGGGCTTAGATGTCAGACTGGAACCATGGGCCCACTGCTTGGATGCCACTGATGTACTTCATACTTCATAAAAAATGCAAGCTGGTCAGGACGTTTGATTCTTGGGCCCGCGTTCAGGGCGTGTAAGGTTTTGGGCGTAATTATTTGGTTTAGTTCAAGGCCATAGGTTGGGGGATGGGATCTGAAGTAACGTTCTGACTGAATAATCTACTTACTGGTTCTTAGCAGGTCATGAGGGTATATAATCCCTACATCATACCTATATAGTATATTCCCTTATTCCCTACGAAGAGCCAGTAAGTCTGGTGCTCTTAAACCGAGAGGTTGCAGCTGCTGCGCAGTCAACGCAGACAGATTGAGGGGGCCAGAAAGTGCCTTGTGTTTTGCTGAGACCATCAGCTCTTATGCCACCATGATGACATAGGTGAGGCTAGTAGTAGGTTATCTAGGGATAGTGGAAAAGAAGGAAGCTACTATATAATATATTGGGATATATTGGGGTTATGTAGGGATAATGGAGAAGAAAACCTCTCAGCAGTGATCGAAGCAAGTGACGGCTTTCTGTGCCTCGATCAAGTTGCTGGACGCCTTCGTCGCAGCCCTTGGAAACCAATTGGTTTTGCTTCAGGCGGATGTAGAAAAGGTTTGGTGTGTGGTGGTCTACCTTAGCGACGTGCAGGCAAAGATGTCCTGACTCATTGCGCTCCGAATTTAAGCAGATCTTCAAAGCAGCCCGGGCTTCTCTGCATTCGTCTCCTAGCTTTGGATTCTTTCTGAATATGATGCGACTCTCAGGTCGGAAGCAATCCTCCAGACCTGGGGAGACAGGATGAGGATGCAGAGGGGGCCAAAGCGCAAACCCTTTGAGCACTCTACATCGCAAACACTGCTTGGAACAACCAGGGGGACTCAATAGGCAATCCTGACATACAGCCAGCATTCTTCAGCCACACCCCTGACCCTTTAAATACCAGGGCCCTGGCTTCTCGATGTCTTGGATGGCCTTGATCTGGGTCTCCCCTGTTTCAGGACCTTCCTCATCGATTCCCACGGCTGCTGCCAGGATAGCAACCGTCCTTGCACTGTACAGGTTCGGGTTCAGGGGGAATTCAGGCTCAATCAGGGGGTTAGGGCAAAGCAACAAGATTGAAGAACTCCTTTTTGGGGCTCATTATTGGAGAGACCTTTCTTAGCAGCCGCAGCTCAACTCCTCATGCTGATTTTCACATGTAACATGGAATCAAGTATGCAGTTGATGCGCCTCATAAAGTAAGGAAACGATGCTTATCAATGCAATGTATTGCAGAGAATCACCGTGACGACAGCTGTCAAAAAAACTGGGCCAATTATGTTTCATGCACCAATAGACTTCAAGAGAGAAACGTCGATGAATGCCCTTCTGAACTCTGTCACGAAAACACCTCCTACAGCCCCGGCACAATCCCAAACAGCCATCAACTGCAGCAATCCCCCCACCTTCAGCCTTTCCCCAGTAACCTTCTTACATGGGATTCTATCCTTTTTTCCGGGTATTATACGGGTCCAGGGAACCCACCCTAGTGCCTGTAACCTGGAAGCCCATGGAACCCTCAGGAAAATTGCAGCTCAGTCACTCCACCGCATCCTCCGCGTCGGTGACAACCTGCATGGCCTTGCAGGGAACTTACCTCTGCTGAGTAGCAAATGAAGGAATGGAAAAGAAAACGGAGATTACTGTACCATTGGGGATTCTACAAAGACTACTCCATTCCTTCATATCTTGCTAACCAGAAGTAATAATGGGACTTCGGCGTATGCGGGAGCTTAGGAAACTCCAACTTGGAATCGGGACCTATGTTTTGGCAGGAGTCCAAGTTTGTGGACCCGCACTACACTAATGTAGGGCAAGCGCTAAGTGAGGTATTCTGATGTTTGGGGTGCATTTGACATGTGAGGTACGTATGTCTGACGTATGCTTCCAGATTCAGCTGAGTGCTGAGCTACTCTTATTGAACTGACTTCCTCGCCCACAAGCAGTTGTGTAAAGGGTCTGATTACGTAGGAGCCTTTATAGACATGGACCAACTAGCTGCGAATTCCGGATGCATGTTGAGGATCCCTTTTTCAACCTTCAATGGCTGGGCTTCAACATCGGGATTTCCCCGTGCACTCCTTCCGCCTCCCAAAGTAGGGGTCCCTGTCATAAAGACGCACTGAAAAATCCGACACTTCGCAAACTGACGTTGACCCTCAAAAACGGCATTCGCCTTTGAAAACATGGGCTGCATGGCATTCAGTTCTTTTTCGGGACAAGGAGGGTCATCTTGAGTCCACTGTAGAAACCTGGATCCTGCGCGCTAACCCCACGGCCTGGGGAAGTGCCGCCTGAAAGGCCAGAACCTTGGACGCTTGAAACGCGAAGCTATGCAAATAACTTCAAGAAGCTCTGGTCCCGAATGTCATCACTGGTGTGGAATAGAACTCGCACCGGCAGGCAGCACTGTCGGCAGAACTCATGATTGTTACTGCTGCCTCTGCTGCTACCCGCTCATACTCCTCTCCTCCATAATGCCGCCGTCACTGCACCCTCAAGAGCCCACAGCCTGATTCCCATCCCGACAGCTTAAGCCCTATCTTCTCAGAAGAGGGCTATGTTTTTTGGACGTGGTGATTATCATACTTCCAAAGCACACAGAAGTATGACTTGATCTCAAGTATGGCTACTGCCCCCATCCATCACTGATTGGAAGAAGCCGGCAAAAAGGTGGCTTTCCTTGGGCATTGGCATCCTTCTGCTCCAGCTCAGCGGCCTTTTCGGCCTGATTGGCCTTGGCTTGCCCGAAGTTTGTCAGACTTGGGTCGGCTGCCAAGTGGAAAACTCAATATTCAGCTAGCTTCTCATCCTACGTTAACTATCCAAGCAGTCTATGGAATTCAGGCCTTTGCTCCAGGCAGTAGGCAATACATGTTAACGCTGCATCTTGGAGCCTTCGTAATTCTCCTTACAATTACTACGGCTGTCAGTGCCCTACCCGTCACTACTGTATCCTGAAATGGCCCCGTCCTCCTTGCAATTAACTAACTACTATTGTCCTCTCTTGCTTCGGCACCCACGCGCTTTGTACTTTGCTTGCCTCGTGTGCTATGGACTGAAGGATTGCATCTCGGCAACACTCCCTATGCCTTCAGCCTACGAAAACTCCAATAATGAACCCCTTCCTGCATGCCCTCCTGACAAGAGGCAAGTGAGCCTCAAGCCCCCGAACCCGTAAACCCAAACCCCCAACCTTAAGCCCCAAAACCCCACCCATGAAAGCCCAAACACCCAACCCAAAATATAAATACCTACACTCCAAACCCGAAGTCTTAAATCTTGCAATCCTGAACCCTAAGCCGGCAACCCTAAACCCTGTAATCCCCAGCCCTAAACCCTAGACCCTACAATCCTGAACCCTAAGCCGAAAGCCAAAAACCGTGTAATCCTTAGCCGCCCTAAACCCCTATAATTCTGAACCCTAAGCCCTAAACCCTAAACACCCTAAACACCCTAAACCCCTAACACCCTAAACCCCTAAACACCCTAAACACCCTAAACACCCTAAACCCCTAAACACCCTAAAACCCCTAAACCCTAAACCCTATAAACCCCTAAACCCTAAACCCTATAAACCCTATAAATTCCCACCCGACCTGCTTAGGCCGTTCCCACCCATTACTA
>CAJNIZ010027224.1:90720-101580 GCA_905231905.1 Symbiodinium pilosum
ACATAGGGGAGTATTATAGGGCTATATAGGGCTTATTCAGGGGCATACTAGGAGTTTACCCCCATTTTGACCCCAAAACACTTTCGTCCTCATTTTTGGGACCCCCAAAATGGTACCCTTTATTCAGCAAACCCTTTAGGCCAAGTGGGCTTAAGGGTGTAGGGCTTGATTAAACAGCACGCGTTTAGGGTTCTGAAGGTATGTCAAGGGGTTGAAAAAATGCAGACACTGTTGGAGAGGTATATTGACATTTCCTGTCTTGGGCCTTTCATTCTATGGCGCGTCTTTCCGGCCCACTTCTGCGGGTACGCAATGAGATCTTAAGTTTACTAGATGCAGATGGTCCTGTCAGGCTGACCTTCTATCCTCTATCTGAGAGAAGCTTTCCTGCTCTGCATGTACCGGTATATATCGGGGATATATAGGGGATTATGGAAAAGAAAATGGAAACTACTATTTGGATTTAAATTGGGTTATATAGGGTTATATAGGCTTATGTATATGCCGACTTGCTGTATGCTCTATACCTTGGCTCTTCTGCGCTATGTGATGATGTCTACGGATCGTTTACACCCACATTGTCTCCATGTACATCTACAAAACTAGCTGTGAAGCAGGTCCCCTGTTACAGGGACCACCACAATCTATACTGGATCCCTGAGCTCCGAAAGACAATTGCTGTAGTGGGCCTACCCCAAATCCTCAACCCTGAACCGCAAACCCTGCAGCTGAGGCTTCAGCACAGAGCAGCCCTTCGGGTGCATCACCGTCCCAGGGTACCTTCCACCCCCTTTCGGGAGGGGCCTGCAAGAAGGGAAGAAAGGGTGGGGAAGGACCGGGGAATGTACGGGTGTGAGGTAGAGGGTTGCGCAAGCCCCCTAAACCTCTTGCTCAGGGCTCTGAAGCGGTTTGCGAATCACCTCCTGCCCTCGGGCAAAAAGAATCTTCATCCCTAGAATGGAGTCCATTGAATGGAGCTTTCCACTCTTCTTAGCATCCAACAGAGCATGACATACAGAGCCGTTTAGAAACCAAGAAAAAGTCTCAGGAAGCAACACAGACTTGTGATGTGTAGTTAAGGCTTTGCTTGCTACTCATAGGCCTGCCTAACTTTCATTAGAACTTATCCGTGTATTGATATCTGTGCTTTCAGCCGGTCTGCTGACTGCAATACAGCACAGCCACGTTTCCAAAGAGAAGCTACATAGCCATTTGACAAGTGCATCAGAATACTCGGGCCTTAATAATTCTACTGGGTTTGTGAGGCATAGTTCAAGCGGGGCTTACAATGGTTTCATATCTGAAGAAGGATTCTATGATGATGCAAGTGTCGTTCTTCGGGTTTCGTTCTGGCCTCCTGGGCGGGTACCGCTGGCAAACATGCAAGCTGCAAATAGCCCCGCCATTGCATGGATGCTGGGAAACCTACCCCATCCTCCTACACTCTCAACTCCAATCTCTCAACCCCTGAACTCCTCAACTCTCGGCTGTAAACACCCCCAACTCCCCAAAGCTCCCCCAGAATTCCAATGATTTGTCCTCCCCCTTTCCCTGTCGGCCTTGCTGTTGTCCGTCGCTCGGGACCAAACTTGGGAGCCTCCAACCTGCCAAAATGCCGTTCATGGGTTCTCGTACCATGTCCTACAGTAAGGTTGTTAAAGAATGAAAAACGGGCTAATTGAGGGGAAGCTGGGGTGGTCGGGGAAAACCTGACATATCGACTACGAAGGGACATGGGAGGGATCAGAATTGGAGAAGAGTAAGTCTCAAAATTTGGGCTCCTGTTGAGTCCTGACTAGGGTCGAGACATTGCGGCAGGTATGAAGAAGTGCCCGAATTCCAATCTTGCAACATTTCCATTTGTTCTTGGTGTTGCATGGGGATCCAAGGAAAGACTGACTGCAAGAGTTCCTAGGAATTGTCCAATTCATGGTCCCATCCGTGCTCAAATCATGTGCCTGGACGCCTCCCGAGTCTAGACATCAACCTGAAAATCCACCAAGTGGCCCTCTGATTAGCAAATCCGGGTTCTCAATTGCTATCGCTGTGGTTGCCCCAGTTGTCCTGCTCCTCCCGCCGCTACAACCACACCAGCACTGCTGTCATGCGTTTGATCGCTCTCTACTAGAGTTACCAACCAGCCTTCCTGTTTTTATGTTGGCGATTGTGAAGCCTCCCAAACCTTCCCCATCTATCCCTTGTTCCCTTTCCATCCTTTCAGCTCGTTGCGCGCTCCCCTTGAAGCTCCCTGAAGAGTACCCATGATGTTTAGCGGTCAAAAACGCGGCCCTGGCCTTGTCCCCAAACCACCAGCCGGAAAACTCAAGGCCGTCCTGGGCAGCACGAAATCATACCTTAAACTTACGCCTCCAAACTCAAAACACTAAACCCTGAACTCTACCTCAATCCTAACCTTAAGCCTAAATCCACCCCCAAGCCAAAAGGCGAAGTACCCTGAACTCGAGACAGTGACAACCCACAGCCTTCAGGTACCCTCATGTGGGAGATATATTTGCTTCAGGCCCAAGGATATACTAAACTGGCACTTGAAGACTTTAGAATTTGGGCATGTGAGGAAAATGATGCGTCCAATCTTGTTTAGGGTTGCTTGAAGTAGAAGTTCTAGGAAGTAGAAGTTCTAGACATGTGAGGGGCGTAAGTGAGTGAAGACATAGATAATGAACTATCAGAAGCATTGCCACATCTAGATTCATGCAACTAGAAGCAGACAGGCAGATTTCACTGTTCATTGCCAGTCTGAGGTGATTCATCATATCGTGTCAGCATAGGGATACTATGCATGATAATGGTTGATATCGCAGGAGATAAGCTGAGCGCGCGGGTGTCCCAGTAGTATACGTAGACACTGACCTGACAGCATGCAGGGGTGATTTTTTCCATGGAGCAGAGAGGAAATATCCTGCAAACGAATGGGCCCATTTCAACCGGATGGGGCTAGATTCCCTTCAACAGTGAGCCTGGAGGCTCAAATACGCCTTGCTGCTGAGGGGAGCGTTTGCTGCCAGCGCAACTATGACGACAACGGCCAAACCTTCTCGCAGTGTTGCTACTGCGTTCAACTCCTCATCGCGGCTGCAATCCCAACAAGAACACCCCAAGTGCAATGTGTATGCGTCTGTCTCAAACACTCGTTCTGCTGCTCCGCATGCTATTGCTACGCTGATGCTCCCACCATCGCCGCCGCCACCACAGCTTCTACGATTTTTACGCCAGGTGGGCATACAGTACTACGAAACACTTGTCTACTTCCTTTCCTCTTCAAGCAGTACCTACCGCAGGTTACTTCTGTGGATTTTGTAAATGGAGCGCGCTCCTACTTCTGCCTCTGTCACCCTTATATCCTTACACCCTTAAAGCCTCTACTATTGCACGTGCCTCGTCTGCGCCAGGCTCTGCTACCTCCCAAAACTCAACACTTGGCGAGGGCTTGTGGCTGGTTTAGGGCTCAGAGCTCAGGATGTAGATTTGGGTTTAGGGCTGCGGGTTACGGGGGCTGGGATCTGGGATTTGGGCCTTAGGCTTGGGGTGAAAAGCGTTTTAGAATCAGAATATCTTTTCTTAATGCCGAATTCTGCCTCTTATCGTGTTATCGGGTTATGGCTGGTCGTTGTGTTTCCTTCTTGTCCTTTTTTGTCAAGATCTTCTAGACTATTGAGGCTCGACTACAATCTGAAGGGCGGGTCACCTAAGTGCAGTCTTTGCTGGATTGGGGGCGGTTCTCATACATACGGTGTAGAAGCAACAGTTCGCCCCATGTTTATGGAACTGCCGCTCTTTTGCGGGCTTTCCCTTATATATATCCCCAATATACGATAGTGGTGTCCATGTTCTTTTCCATTATCCCTAAACCTATATAACCCATTATAGTAATTTCCATCGTCTTATAACCTCAACTTAGGGGGCTTAAACTCAAAGTCCCATAGAAGGCCTTTTGGTAGGTGGGCCGACCATGGTTCACGCCTCACATGCCGTGCCAGCAGCAAGCGAAAGGGTATATATATATATATATATATGTACATATATATATATATTGGGGTTATATAGGAATAATGGAGAAGAAAATGAAAACTACTATAATGTGTGTTATTATAGATTTGGGAGACTGGAAAAGAAAATGGTAATGGAAACTACTGTCATGGGTTATATAGGTTTAGGGAGAATGGAAAAGAAAATGGAAACTACGATGTAGGGTTTAACGCTTATATATAAGGTCCCTGCCTCAACCTCCTGGTCAGTTTACAGCCGGTACTTGGGGCAGGGAAGCAGGGAAACCAGAACCAGGCTCTACCTAGACATTTCCCAACAGCCCATGCAGTCAACAAAATCCTTATAATTATAAAGGAAAAGCCATCCGGACCTTTCTGAATCCTACCCCCCCCAAGCCAGAACGCCCCACAACTCTCTAACCTAAGCACTAAACGGAACCCAAGTGCTGAACCACAAACCTTGCACTAGCATTCCCTAAATCCTAGACCCAACACTCCCCAAAATCCGAAGCTGCACATGAAACCCCCCAAATCAGAACCCTCGGCAGCCCATCTGCGGCATCGGCCATGCTCCTCGTAGTCACCCAACAGGGTTCCAATGCCCATCTCATCCTCCGGATTTAGGGCTTACCTGGACCCCCGAAGTATGTAGAATGATTCATGGCCTGAGGGTCCAAGACTGGAAGGTAAAGGGTCGAAAGGGTGCAGGGCATAGAGCCTTGGGTTCTTCCCTAAGCCCTCAACCCTATACCCCAAACCCTAGACCCTCACCCCTAAACTGTGTAGGATTCAAGGTTGGGATCTCAAGGGTTAGGGTTTGGGTTCGGGGCTTCGGGCTAGGGCATAAGATTTGAGGTTTGCGGCTTAGGGTGTAGAGTTTCAAGGTTCGAGCTTCAGGGGGCTGAGCCTTAGCGTTTCAGTTTGTTGGTTTTCTTGTTTGAGAGGAGGTTGGGGTTTCAGGTTCTAGGGTTTACGGTTTAGGGTGAGGACTCAATGTGATTTAGAGCTTATGGATTGCTGCGGATTAGACAGGGATGACACAGGAGCTGTAGCACAGATGCATGTGGAGTTTACTGCAATGATACCTATGGAAATCATGTGGCAGTCGTTTTGAGAACGGTTGTCCCTCACCCGAATCCCTAACATACACTCTCACACATTAAGAACTGAGCTATTCGGACTCTGGAACCATGCAACTAGTTGAGACAGCTTCTTAAATTAAAACAAGGCGTCGGGTGTGTATGTTGCAATTCACGAGTTTAAGGAGAGTGAGGGCAGTCAGGGTATTTCGGTCCTTCCGTAGTCTGTGTTGGTGTTCAGGTGGGTCAGATTAGATGGGAGGCGTCCAAGATCGTGCTAAAGAATATCGTGCCATGAGTTGGAAGCTTACGGCCAAAGTCTTGCTTCAAGCAAAGCATTGAGGCTACAACTGCAACTCTCCGAGTCTCTAAGTCCTAGACTCAACACCATCATGAGGGTGATTCTGATTCAAACAGCACTTGAAGTGATGAATATGAAGTATGTCTGCATGTCTTCCAGTTACCTTCCTTAGCTCCGTCATCATACATGGGAAAGAACGGACCTCCTCCACCTCGGAAAAGACGCGCAGGCGACTGCGCTTTCCGTTCTCAGACGGATTCTCCCGCCTCGTATGCAAAGTGCTCATGAACAATATCAGCTGCAGCAGCAGCTGCTGCAGCTTCTCATTCAAAAAGTGGGAATGTCACAGAATTGGTGAGCACCCTTTGTGACAGGATTCACTATGTGGACTCCCAAACATGTGACGTCATGTGACCCGTATAATCCCAGATAAAAATGCAATGAACACTAAACATCGCACTGACAGCTACTTCAGGCTGTTGTGCAAGTCAAGTTGTGAAAATGAAAGCCTCTGCGTCAATGCGTAGGCTTGCAATGATACCTGTAGTGCTGAGTCCGTGGCTTTACGGGCAGCTGTGGAAGTGGCCTCCCTGAAATGCGAAGTGAAGACGAGCAGGCACGCTCTGTGTATGCATTGCGGTTTGCACTGCGAAGGCGAAGAGAGCAAGCTTTGTTCCTGCTGTTTTTGCACCCGCAAGTGGATGTGGCGTGTTTTGCAGCATCCAGCGACGAGCTCTCCAGGGGCCACGTAGATAAACATTTGGGTCAGAAGACTCCAGGTAAAGCTAAAGCCTAATAAGCCTAACTACTGCGGTACGATGTCGATACATGCCTCCTTCACAGAGGAGTCTTCACCGTCGTCACTGCTCAGAGGAGGCCATCCGTCGGCCTTCCCAACAAGAGCTAGTACCTCTGCATCCAGGTTGTAGATCTTAACCCAGTCCAAGCACAGCTCGTCGTCACCCTTGTTTTCCACGCAGATCTTGGTGGGGATCCTGGGCCCAGGAAGGTCGTAAACGAAACTCTCCTGCTTCCCCTGCCGGAAATCATCCGCTGAGGACTCCAGGAGTTGCTTCTTTCCCTTCCAACTCGAACCTTCAAGCGAACCTTCAAGCCAGCCGTAAATGTTCGAGTCAGTCCCACAATCGTCTTTGGAACTTACCTGAAACTCTAGGGAGAAGTGGCGCCCCATGTACTTTGGTGTGCAGCACACAGTGTCGTCGTACTGTTGGTGGCAAGTGGCCAGCTGGCAAAAGTATCCAGCTGCGCCCGACTTCAAGACGTGGTTAAACGCACAAGCTGAATTTGAGCAGCGGGAGCGCTGCTGCTGCGTGCAGCAGCCTAAGCAGTCTGTCTCGCCATTTGCTGGACAGTCCACACCGCTGGTGCCCTTGGAGGCTGCACTTGTGCCCGGGAGGCTGCAGAAACATTGCTTCTTTACACACTTGTTGGGAGGGCTCCAATACGTCCCGGGCTGTGCTCTCTCGCAGCGCATCTCGCCTTGCTGCTGCTCCTCCTTCTGCTTCCATGCTGAAGCATTTCGGGCATAGGAGATGAGGTGCTGCATGTTCTTCGTTGTGGAGCAGGCGGCCTGCTGCAAGACTAATGGCACGCTGGTGTTGGAAAGCCTCTGCGCCTTTAGGAAGGAGGCGACCCAGGCTTCACAGAGGGCCTCCCCAAGCTTCGGATCTTTAACGAAGCTCCAAATGCCGATGCATCGTGTCAAGTCGCGCTGAATTGCCTTCCAGTTTGAACTCATGGACTCATCCAAGCTCCGGCGCCAATCCTGAGGTGCCACGCCTGGAGCTCCACCTTTCCATGTCTGTTCAATCTGCATTGTCGCATTTTTCATGGCCGAGAGTTCGGCATCTTTGCTGCCGTCCGAGGAATGGCTTTTGTCGTCCGAGCCTTTGGAATGGCTGGTACCACCCGAAGCGCCACCAGAAGCCGTGCCCGGCTTACTCCCTGCCGCTGTCGCATCCACCCCCCAGGCTTCTGCCCGAGCCTTTTCCATGGCCTGGGCAGTGGCGACCTCCACCTGGAGCCGCTGCTGGCTGACGGTGCTGGCATAATTTGCCGTGATACGCCACCAACCCCCCATCGTCACATGAGGGCAAACATGGCTGCCGTAGTTGTACAGCAGCGCTGGGACTACCTGGTCATCTTGGATGAGACCCGGCTCAGGTACACCAATGAAATCGAAGGTGCCGCCTGTCTTGCCTGTCTTCGCCAGCGGTGACCAGGACACAAAGAAGTAAGTCAAGTCGTTGTCGAGGAAGTTGCTCGGGTTTGAGGCATTCCGTACCCTCGCCTGTTCGATGTGTGGGATGGACAGCAAGGTCTTCTTGCAGTATGGCTCCAAATACCCTCTCGCATGGTACGTCTCCACATTGCTGTAGGTGGCAAAGTCCGCTGGAGAGAGGGTAACAACAACCTGAATGCTGGTGAACGCGCCATCGGGCGAAATGGACCGCGCGGGCCTGTAGAGCTCCACACGTGGGCTAACGTTGGGGGCGTGAGCAACAAAGGCAATGAAGTCTCCAAAAGCTGACTCCATGTCGGACCGTAGCTCTGGCTGGCTCAAAACGATGGTGTTCTCCACGTTTGTCACCAGGAAACGAACCTCCAGGCTCGAGCCACTCGAGCCAGCTTGCGATGCATCCGGCTTGCTGGAGTTCGACCTCTGGGACGGCGGGTGTAGGAAGCTGGAGCAGTTCTGCCGGCCCTGGGACACACACAGCACGTAGGAGGCCTGGTGGCTGTCGGCCTGGAAGCTTGGTGACATCTGCAGCATGGATTCTGAGATGTCAAGTAGCAACTTGGGTTGGAGGAAGTACTGCGACTTTGCCAGCGTCTTGATCGAAGTCTCCAGACGCTTCGAGTCTGAATCCTGATGGTCTTGGGCCGAGCCCCCAGATTTGCTCTTGCTTTGGCCACCCGAGGCTCCCCCTGCGCCATAGCTGCTGGTGATGTCAACGGCAGCCTGCCAGGAGTCGACAGACGTGTGGAAGGCGCTGCTGCCAAAAGCATCCACCATGCCATTGGCAACTTGCAAGTCGGTCGCCTTCTGAGACTCGATGAAAAACTCTTCGCTATCCACCTCCGGGCGCATCTCGACATACAGAGCAAGCTGATCCTCGCTCATCTGTGCGTACTGAGGGACCAACTCGACAGCCTGCGCTTTCAGTGCTGTGGGCTCATCGGTAAAAACGTTCATGCCACGGAAAACACCATTCATGGCAATCAGCTGACTTGTTGTTAAAGCATGGCCGTTCACGAACCCACCCGACTGAATTGCCTTGTTCATCTCCGCCTGCTGCCCCGACGTGCTAAGATCCGCGTTGCCCACCGAGATTCCGTCTAGCTGCGACATAACCTGATTCAGCTGTGCTTGTGCTTCACTGGCCAACGCTGCGTTGCCAGACTTCGAGGCATCCTCCATCTTTGTTCGGGCGGCCTCTAATTCCTGCTTCATCGCCTGTGCCTGTGCCTGCACTTTGGCAGCCTCATCAGCAGCATTGGGCACAAGGCTTTCCGCCTGAGATGCAGCCTTTTCGGATACCTGTACGTCCGAGAACTTTGACTTCGTGAGCTCTGAGCGCTGGATTCCATTGAAAATGTCTGCTGGATCCCGGTTCTTGAGCTGGCTTTTCTGATACACGCCTTGCTGCTTCAAGTTTTGAGCAAGCACGCGTCGATCTCGAGGCTCCAGGTGTAGCGAGTGAGTGTAGGCTGCCAAATCACTGTCCATGTCTTCTTCGTATTGCAGCCGCACCACCAACTGCGCCCCCATGATGGGCACATCTACCGTTGCGATTACTGTTGCACCGTCTACTTTGCGCTCAAAGCAGCAGATCCACTCGCCACTCGGCAGAGAGAGGCAATCCGAGCAGCTGTGGTCGGTTGCCTCAATGAATTTCAATCTTCTCAGAACTTGTACAGCCCACTCCTCTGCATCTGGCCAGGTTGTTGCAATGACATCATCAAGTGTACCGGTTTTGCTGCTTGTGAGCTCCACATTGTAATCTGGCGGCTCTTTTGTTGCTGTCATTGTAGTGGTTGAGCTGGTCTTGCTCTTCCCCCAGAGACTGTGGCTCAGCGTTTGCATCATCACAGAAGGATCACGAAACTCGCAGTCACCCTCGTCAACATCTGTACTTGTGATGCACCCTGCAGCAATCACAGAAGCCAACCGTAAAGGCACGTGCCAAGAAAAGACGGCCCCGGCAAGCAACCAATGGCATGGCATGGCTGGAAGCGGCTGGAGACTTGAACCGAGAGCTTCTTGAAGTCTTCGAAGTTCTGTCATGTAGTTCTGGAGTGCACCCGACTTTCCCAAGCAGCTCTTGTAAGCACAGGGTAACCTTAGCTTTTGCAAGCGCAGAGTAGTACCTACTAAGCCTTAAGGCATCTATCCCCTGAGCCGTCCCACGCGAAAACTTCTGGATTCATCTGTAAGGTTGCCATTGCAAGTACATCCTTGTCACCCGTCGGGGGCTCTTGTCTTTGTTAATTACTGCTGCTACTGGTACTGTCTTGTGATTGCTGCCATTCGAGCAGCCGCGACTGCTATCATGTTTGCCTTTGCTCCCATGCTTCTTACGATCCTTTCAAGACTTTTTGCGTCTCTTTGCCCATTTGGTGTGCTTCTTTGAGCACCGCTTTCTGGCATCTGGGGTCCCAGCGCGGTCGGCCCGTGGGAGTCTGGCCAAGAAGGACATGCGGGCTTTGCTTTTCAATGCGTACATGATTGCGCCAGCCTACGATAGGCGTCAGAATATCTGCTTACTTATGAGGTTTCAAGCCCTGGTAAGTAATTACTGCCAAAATATGTTTGAGATCTACTTGAGGTACCCCATATTCGAGCCATTCAATCTAGGCAATTATCCAGGCTTCTACATTGCAGGTACCCTTGCCCTTCTCTGCACCTGGAGTTGCATCATGCTCATTACAGCCCCTTGAAAACAACGCTGCCCATGTGTATGTTGGGTTGCACACAGGGGCGGTTCTTGAAAGTATGATTGATTTCCCGAAAGTATGATTGATTTCCCTGTGTCATAAGATACCGCACCTAGTACAGCACTGGGCTTTGAGGGTCTCACGTTATGCGCATGTAAAATTAGAACATGACTGGATCATATAAGGTAATACCTGAATCCAAGTATGTATATATTTTGCATGTGGCCGATGACCTCCGCAGAAGTTGGCACATTTAAAATTTTACACACCTTCTCTTGACTTTTGGAGTACTGTATGACTTTCCCTTCAGAAGTAGAATCTGGGCTGCATGAAACATCCAAAAGACTCTGCAAACACAACGGACCATCTTGACATCCTAAAGGTGTGGAGTAAAGACCCGATCCAACTTATAGGTCCACCCTAGGCAACCGAACCAAATCCCAAAACCTCAACCCCAAAAGCTAGATCCCCAAACCCTAAAGCCCACAAACTAGATCCCCAAACCCTAAATCCC
>CAJNIZ010027224.1:118707-172161 GCA_905231905.1 Symbiodinium pilosum
AGTCTTGTTGCGCCTATCTATTGGTCTCGTGCCAGCCGCTGAAAACCCTCAAGGTTTCGCGTTTAGGCTTTCGTGCTTTCTCCGCCACTGGGTCGGCGGACTGAGCCGGAGGCTCTTAAGTAGGGATACTGGAAAAGAAGATGGACACTACTATAATATAATAGGGGGTTACATAGGGATACTGGAAAAGAAAATGGAAACTACTATTTAGGGTTTAGGGTTTAGGGTCAGCATCTTGGTGGCAAGAAGAATTACAAACGGCGGATGGAGGAGATCCTACGCCACTTAAGATACCCAAGACATTGTAGTTATTGAGGTATAGTATAGTATAATGTAATAGCATATAGTACAGTATAGGGTAACAAATGTCGTGCGAGATTTCCAATAATACCTAGAGACCCAGAGTGGCTCATGTCAGCAATCAGAACAGTTCCGGAATCAGGGCAATAGTGGCAGTACAAATGTTGATAGCAGCACGTGACAAGAACCACAACAGTGCTGTTCAAGTCATGAAACAAGGGAGTGGCATACGGCTGCAGTGCGCCCCGCCACCCCCCCAAAGAAAACTTGGCTATTCAAGCTTCCACGTGGCACGCTCCTTTGCAGGAAAACTATCCCTTGTACCAATGCTACACCGCTCACGCTCCATCCTCTTGGACCCTCTAGGACCCCTCCATGTTTTGCGTTCTTATGCAATCTAGGTAGGAGGCATGACTGAGGTCGTGCTCTTAGAATCCTCTTTTCAACCCTATCCTCAAGCCTGGGAGAGATCGTAAGCAGATAGGAGGCCACCCAACCTCGAGCTCTTCGAGGGAAAGCCATGTTGCTTTGGATGCGAAGGTTGAAGGGGTTTCAGTGCGCGTTTCGGGTTGTGGTTTTGGAGGGAATGCTGAGCTTGCAGAGAAGCACCTCAAAGAGCCTTCAAGAGCTCATTTGGGAAGGTGAGGCGAAGTGAGGATCCCATAGCACTAGTTCTCTTACACACAAAGATGAAAAACTGTGAGAAACCACCGTGATATGCTAATGTTATATGCATAGCAGCCCCTGCGCAGTTGAGGCCCACGCACTCGAATGGTTGTCTCGAAAACAGAGACCGTCTTGCCTTCGTGGGAAAGGGTTGGCTTACCTCTCACAATTTCGGTGGGAGGCCTCCTCTCCGGGATCCTGTAAGAAGGCCCCTGAAAATGGCTGTCTACAAGAGAACCCCTGCTTGAGGCGCAGGTGATTGCAGAGATCCCTTCAACGAATTCTAGCTCAAGTAATTTGCTTGGGTCTTGGTCAGTCTTGCGAGACATCGCTTCGCTTCCCTCGGGCTTATATAGGGAATCGGGAATGGGAGAATCGCCCATCCAAAAGTCCACTTTCACTCCCTTCTTGCTGTTCTGTGTCATGCTGGGGAAAGATGAACTCCAAGATTCCTTTTCCAATCCTCCTTACTCAGCATCATGGAGGCGTGGCAGGGGTTGCTTCGGCCCTGGCCTATGGCGTTGATCTTGTTGTGGAAGTGGGCCGCCTCTCACTGGGCCAAGTGCTGAGGATGACACGTATTTGCCCGCAGAATTGCCTCTTGCTGTTTTTGCCTGCCTCCGCTCCCCCAAAACGAGCACGAATTAAAATAAAACAACGAAAGAGACTTCTGCCCTTCTGAAAGCGCTCTGCATGGGATTTGCGTATACGCAGAGTACGCGCTACACACTAAACCCTCCCATCCTAAAACCTTTACCCTTATTCATCCAAAGATATTCCTTCTTACATCCTAAGCGCTTAAACATCCTAAACCCTACTCCCTAAACCCCGTAGATTCATATAAAGGTAGAATTTAGGGGGGGTGGCATTTCTGTTTATGACGGGATCTTCTCAGCACCGTGGATTTTGTGGGAACTGAGCTTCAGGCCAGCCAGTCCCGAGCATCGATGAACTCGTCCTTTAAACCAGCCAGCCAGAGCCTGCGCAGACAGTTTTGGGCTTTCTGCTTAAGATCCCTGACCACCTTTGCTGTGCAAGCCTGAGGCTAGGGAAGGCTTTCAGGGCTCACCCAACCAGGACTCCGAAGCTTTTGTTATTCTCCGAAACTTTTTCCCCAGGCACATCCTGAGCCGCTCTAGGTCTGGCACTCAGCCGCACAGAGCAGCTCGTCCTTCACCGGTGCTTGGGACACTTGTTTGTCTCGCGCTCTGGCTTCTCAGGCACGAAGTTGCGCTTGTGACTTTCGCCAGCTGCCCATTCCTCACGCTGTCGTTTGGCCTCGCCCTGCAGGTGCCGCGCGAGCAACTCCTCCACCGTGCCCATGCGCAGTGGACATCGGACTACAATGGGCGGTTGGGGCTTCTTCAGGTCCAGAGCCAGTCTGGAAACTCGACCCCCCAGTTGCAGCAGCTGCGCGTAGGATGCAGGAAGCTGTTGCAGAACGACGCTGTCGGTGCAGCGGTGCAGGGACTCGATGCCGACATCAATGGAGCCATCTGCCAGCAGTACGTGATGGCGGGTGACGAAGTGGGACACGAGTGCCAGGATATGCGGCCTTCCCAGCGGGTTCCCTTGAGCATAGAGCTGATCTCGACCACGGCGTAGCACACACATGGCCGCACGGTCGCCCCCGAAGCTCATGTAGCCTTGGATCACCTTTGTTCGCTGCTTGGAGCCCAGGCTGGTAGAGAGCTTGTGGAACTGAAACGGTGAAGAAACACCAAGCTCTTGGATCAACTTCTTCTCCATTTTCTCCGGGCACGAGCATCGCACAATGGTTGCACCGAACCTGCCAGGTTCCACGTCACTTTCCCTTGGCACAAGTACCTCGCGAAGCAGTCCCGCAATGAGCTCCGGATTCTGAGAAACGAGGCGGTTCTTCTTGGCTAGCCTGCTCAGCAGTGTCTCCGTTAGCGCGCAACACGCGCAAACATCTTGGCCCCGTCGCGCCGCACAGATCTCTGCCACTGAGAACAGGAAGTTTTTTAGTCTTCCAGGAAAAGCGGCCATAGCTTTAAGGCTTTGCATCAGGCCCTGCATGTTGTGCTCAGGCCTGTCACAGTCGAGGATATCGCCTGCAGGCTCACCAAAAAACGCTACCAGATTTTGTCGATCCTCCTGCGCGAGAGACTTCACCACAACATAACACCATGTGACAAGGACAACGCGGGCTCGCGGATCTCCCTCCAGGAAAGGTATGATATGCTCATCATCCAGCACATGCATGGCCTTGCAGGGCAAAATCATGCCATGGCCGAGATTCCCAGTCGCGAACATACTGGCCGCGTCGGCATCCAGCTTCATTAACTCCAACCGTGGAGCAGACATTCCCAGGCTGCAGAGTAATCGTGGGGTCTTCTTCACCAGGAAGGATGCCAAGACGTTGTGCTCCTTTGCACCCTCCTCCTCTTGCTTTAACAGACGCTCCGGCGTGGCTGTGACGAAGAGGATCCTGGAATCTGCCGATGCTGCGCGATGCGGACATTTGCTGTTATGGCCCGGGCTGTAGGCTTCTTCCACCACTATCAGGCCTCGGTCAGAGAGCAGCGCGCTGAACGAGTTCGACAAAGGCTGCTTGCAGGCAGCATTGAACACCACTAGCCGCGCCCGGGAATCAGGTGGAGCGGCCAGAAATGCCCTGAAATCCTGCTGCCCACGAATCACAAGCAGGCCCTTGTCTTCCAGAAACTTTCTCTTTGACTTGCACTCTTGACCTTCCAAGATCTGCGGCGGCTTCTCCCACGGCCAGAATATCAAGGTCTTCACCGTTTGGTCCACAAGGGTGGACGGAACGATGACGATGCAGCGGAGGCCCATTTGCTTCCAGTGTTGATCTACAACAGCCTTAACCACAGCCGACTTGCCCAGACCCGTGTCAAGCGCCAGCAGCGCACATCCCCCAGGATTCGCCAGATTTCGGGAGAGGAATTTCACAGCCGAGTCCTGGTAGTCCAAGAGCCCACTGGCCATCCGCTGGCCAGTGAATTCTCCACTCCTATCTTCGAGGGCGGCCTTCTTGACTTCGACCATCGCTTTGGGAATCCTACCAGACTCTTGCTCAGCCTTGAGCCAAAGCCTGCGCGTTTTGGGTTTATGGCTTTGGGTTTGGGGGTTGGTGGTTTAGGGTGTTCGGTTGAGAGGCTTACGGCTGCGGACTTTGGAGCTTTGGGCTTTGGGGCTTCTGGCTTAGGCCTTTTGAGGCTGAAATACTCTGATAGTGACTTGTACCTCTGCGGACCACACGTGATTTCTAGTTTGCTTGTTCAGACAAAGTCATTATGATGCCTCGGGATACTTTGACGCCAGATCAATTTGGCATGAGGGTACCATTGCCATTAAGATCACTATTACTCTTACTCTTACTCTTACTCTTGCTCTTACTCTTACTCTTACCCTTACTCTTACTCCTACTACTGTAGCTCTTACTCTTCCTCTAACTCTTACTTTTACTGCTATTAGCCTCCTTCTCCCTCAACCCCTTGGTCTTCTGTTAATCCGCCCTAGTATGGCCATCGTCCTCTCCCATGCCACTACAAGAACCACACTCCAAATCCTGAAGCCCAACTCTGAATCACGCGGGCGCACGTATCCAAAGAGTCCACCATCGTCACCGCCATGTTGAAGCCACGGTTCCGACCCCTGTCGGCAGTGCGCCACAAGCATCTAGCCTCACCCCGCACTTTAGACAAACCCTCATATCCGCTTAGAGGAGGCATCTGTGGCCAGCATGAAAATTGATCTAGGTCCTTCTTGGACCTGTGTTCTACATGAAGGGAAACGTGTTCGTTCCTGAGTGCTGTGTGGGGTCGAAGACCGGGGGACCCAAATGACAAACAACTTTTCTGTGGAACGAGCACGACACAAGTGCCCACTTCTGAAACCCCAGCATGTGACCTCGTTGATGCCCTGAATCCTGACTCCCTGAAATCCCTAAACCCAGTACACAAAGACATTCATCCCCCAAAGCTTCAGACTTCAGGCAGGCCTGAGGCCTGAGATAACCCTATCGTAAAATAGTTTCCATGTCCCTCTCCAGTATCCCTATCTACCCCCTGAACCCCAAACCTTTGAGGCTCTGGCTTGCCAGCGATGGGTAGCAGCTCATCGTTGCCCCAGGCATGGGTCTTGTAGGAGGACCAGGCGTGGCGAATCCTGAGCATCCAGTTCCAGGATCCCTAACGCTGATTGAGTTATAGGTTGCATGGTGTTTATTAGAATCTAGATTTGCCGCGGTTACTGTATTATCTTCCTGGCATAGTGAACGCACCTGTGCAATAGCTGCTTCTGGTACTGCTTCTGCTTCTTCAGCTCTTCTCACTACTGCTTACACTCTGCTGAGGCGGCTAAAGTATAGCTGCAAAGTCGAGATGATCATGACGGTGAGGGCATTCGAAACTGACAATCACGATGATGGCTAGCGTCATCGTCATCATCTAATGAGGATCGAGACGACAACAACAACAACAACAAAAACACTAAAACACTGATGCACGTGTTCATGCAGGGCTCAGACGCATCTCGGATGGCGTTGGCGCGCAGTTCCTGCGTGTTCGCCTGCCAGCACGGTGGGGAATGCAAGCAGGCTTGCATCTGATAACCATCACAAACCTCTCACCCAAAAACAACGACTTCCCAGCTGGCTGTGCGAAAGCGTCAA
The DNA here is from genome assembly GCA_905231905.1 of Symbiodinium pilosum. Classification (NCBI taxonomy): domain Eukaryota; class Dinophyceae; order Suessiales; family Symbiodiniaceae; genus Symbiodinium; species Symbiodinium pilosum. The sequence goes on from CAJNIZ010027224.1 coordinate 124,331, forward strand.
AGCTAAGGCCACGGCTGAAGTTACCAACAAAGCCAGACCTCATCAGCGAAGGGGTGCGGCAACCTAACAAAACCCATCCTGCGGTGGCCCGCGGCTCTTGTCGTGGTCTGACACTGCAGAATTGTCCTTAGTTCTAGCAATCAAGACAACACTCGTTCAATGGTAGCAATAGTCGTAGCACCTCTAATCCCCTGTTTGAGCCAGTTTCTATTGTATTTTCCATTCTCTCTTTCAATTGGTTCTCCATTATTGCGGGAGACCCCTTAGTTTTCCAAGCTCTGGGCCACAGGTGGCGTTGTTGGCACCTTCGGTATCTCCCCATGCCCGGGTGGAAAGCAGGATGTGACCTTGGAAAACGACTTGATCTAAACAGAACAAACCCCTCAAGTCCCTGAAGTCTGAGGGACCTACACCAGCTTTTGCGTAGGCCTTGAGGGCCGAAAGCTGCAGGGAGCCGGCGGCCTGGCGATAATCATTATGTGCAGGGCAGCTGACTTGGGACTTTACGGATTGGATTGTGGGATTGGAGCTAAGACAAGAGGGATTCACGTTTAGGGTGGGTAGGGTTTTGGGTTTGGGCTTGGGGTTGAAGGTGATTCAGGTTTGGCGATTCGGTTGTTAAGGGAGTCTAGGGCAGTCTTGAATCATTCGTGGCTGCAATGCTGCGACTTAAGCCGCAGAAGCAGGAAACTCGACAAAGAAACTAAACCGGCGCAGAAGCTTGGGCGTAAGGAGGGAAACCTTGTGCCTGAGAAAGTTTATAGGGTGGCCCAACTCAACACCTGTGGTATGGAGAGCTCCAAATCTGCAAACGACAAAGAAACTGCTTGCACTCCAACCCTGCTGGACTTGTCAAATCTCCATAAAAACCCGGCGCCTTGCAAAGCCCCTACCAACACCCTACCATGCTTCCTCAAGGACACCTCTAGGAGCCTAAACTCCCTACTATCTCCCTTCATATGCCCTATGGTACTTCCCTATAAAATCCCCGATAGCAGACATCTGCCCAAGCCCTGCCTTGATCCAGCACCCCGAAGCTGGAGAGTCTGAGGCAGAGCTCAGGACCGCAACGGTGCAGCCACCCTGGCTCCATGACTAGGAGCTTCTTCGAGTGGGATATTATGAGCATTACTGTTCCTATTAGTATTCTTACTATTAGTATTAGCTATAAGTACTATACACATACATATATATCTAGACGTATATAGAAAGGGCTGCTGTGAGGAACTGCTTTTGTTGCGATTTTTGAGAACAGTGATAAATGTATCTCACAAGACCTATACTTATCATACGAATATATCGTACTGATACCTATATGCAGGCAAAGCTTCATACCCATGAAGACTTGGTAGCGGGCAGAAGGAGTGCAATTAGGCTTTGCATGCAGTTTCTTCAGAAAACCCACCATTCTACATGACATCTCCACTAGTGATTGAACATGTTGGATTGTAATTGCACTCTAAGCCCTGCTTTTTTCAGTTCGAGGAAGCCTCTTCCGTCACATCATGCGGATGGAAGTTCACCGATAAATCCCTAACCCCTAAACCCTAAATAGTAGTTCCATGTTCTTTTCCATGATCCCTATAACCCCAATATAATACCTCTATATGACCCTATATAATCATCCCTATAATAACCCCATTCAAAGTGAGGTTTACATGGAGGTCCCCAATAAGTCCTCTCAGGCTCCAAAGCTCTCAGTGAGTCCCAAAAGAGATGATGGAAAAGAAAATGGAAACTACTATAGTATAATCGGGTATATATTGGGATAATGGAAAAGACCATGGAAACTACCATAGTGTAATTGGGCTTTGTAGAGGTAATGGAAAATGAAAACTGCTATAGTATATTGGGGCTATAGAGGGATAGTGGTAAAGAACATGTAAACTAGTACATTATAGTAGGGTATATATTGGGGTATATAGGGTTTATATGGGCTGTTCTCAAAAGTGTGGGCCCCTTTTCGTTTAGGATATATTCCAACACCTACTATTTTGGGGGACCAAAGTGGGACCCTAATTTTGGGAACTACCCATATCATGTTGCGCCACCCGTAAGCCTAAACCCCTGTGACCTTCTTATGCCTATGAGGTTGTTCCTCTGAAAATCCTCACCTTTTCCTGAGACATCCTCTAGGGATCATGTTAACTAAACATGATGGATGTATCCCCCAACAACTTGTGCTATTCTAGTTGAAGTATTCCAAGTATTCCTTGCGTTGAAGGACTCTAGTGCTCATTGGGATGCCAGGTCAAAGTTCAAGTATTCTGTCCAATCTACATGGTTCAGCGAAGTCCGCATAGATTTACGGGGAAATCCCATGTAAAACGGTAGGAACTTAGCTGGTACAGTGTATACTGCTGCAGATGATAAACCTTATTGTGCGGATATCGTAGAACATGTCAGGAATTCTGAGGGAATCAATAGGCACAACCTGCAGGCCAACAGTTTGGAACTACGGGGCACTGACTGCACAATAGTAGATTGCTGTTGAGGAACTCAGACTAAATTACTAGAATGGGTATACATAATGATTAATAATTTGGTCTCCCCAACGTAGTAACTTCGAATAAGTTCCTTAACAGAACCCAGAATATCAGAATCCATGCGAATTCCCCATGTCAGAACGAGTTTCGCACTGAGATCAACAGTATGTCGGATAGGGGACATCCATATAAATGCAGTTCCTCTAACTTGACTGGTGCAGTTTGCAGAAGTGATGTCAGATTACATGTGATGTGCAAACAGAGACTTTTAACAGACACAGGCATGTGAATTACTGAGATGTTTGAGTCACATCCTACAGAATAGTCGAATTCACAATCAGTTTACTATATCACGCTGGAACCTAGGTGAGAGTTGATCATATAACAGGATTCCGCTAGCGGCTTCAGCAAGATCTGCAGAAAGAACTTGAGACGTTGAGAATGCGTGTGTTTTATTGACAAAATAATGAAAAAGCGTGGGCCCTGAGAGCGGCCCACCCAATGAATAAATAAATAAATAAATAAACAAATAAATAGATGTATATATACATATATATATTCGGATTCGGTTATAAGTAGAAGTGTGGTTCCACTTATAATCACCCATGAATTTAGCAGAAGGGCTAGGGGAGAGGGGAAGGGAAGGAGGTCCTCTTAGTGAGACTCCTGCAATTTAGGGATTGTCTTATACTTGGGATGCTCATTTTGATGCTTCCCACAGACGAAAACTGCTGAACGACTCCATTCGAGCAAAAAGCTTCGCCGATGCCACCGGTGCGAGGCGATTCTTCTCCGCACAGAGCTGGCAGCACTCTGCCTGCAAGAGTCTAGATCCTCACTGTTGCAATGCAAGTACTCTGGCTACTACGACTAGTTCCATTCCTTCAATCCCGGCAAACAAGCAGCCAGCGTAGCAGCTTGAGGCAAGTCAAGCCGTTGCGAGCCTTGTTCGAGTTGGCCCGGACCATCTCCTCTTTCCCCTTTCCTCCAAGGCTTAGGCTTCAAGCCTTACAAAACCTCGCTTGGCTTCGCGCCTGCGAGGAGGAAGTAGTCCACGTCTGGCTGGAAGTCGCAGGCGGCAGCTGGGGAGGCTGCAGCAGCGGCTGCAGCGGCAACCGTGGCCGCTCGGTCGGCCGTGGCGACTGGAGTGCCCCGAAGCGCTGGACTCAGCGGAGGCCCGAACCTGGTTTTTGAAGGAGCAAGTTCTGGGACTGAAGGTGTAGAAGGTGTGGACGGGTGCTCAGAATCTCTTAGTGTCGGACGTGCTGATGCCCGAATCGCCTGCTACTTTGGCAAACCTGAGCCATTTATGTTGGCACACGCAGTGCGAGCTGCTAGCTTGCCTGAGGATGTCACTGAGCGGGTGTTATCTGATCCCCGTGTTCTGCACGAACTTTCTGCTGCAAGTCCGCCTGAGCACTTCGCAGACTCTCCACTGCTTGCTTGGCCATATAAGCCCTTAGAAGGAGGTCAGCAAGATACACGCTGAGTCAAAGCATAGTCGATAGATGTATTATGTAACACTTGTTACAAGCAGAACATCTCTGTCCGTAGTGCGAGGACTCTGTTCTTCCTGCTTGAAGCCCTAAACGCCCTAAAGTTGCACCGTTTGGCATCAATAGGGAGCTGGCCAAGAGTCGGTCCCTCTCGGCGATTTCCTGCAAAAGAGAGGCTTAATGTGGGGGGTGTTCTTCTTGCGAGCTGCAACTCTATGAGGGTATGAACCCGTGGGATTCAGGATTTGGGATCTGAGGACTTCTGCAATATTCTGAAGTTATGGATCCCCTGATGTGGAAACCTCACATTTGGGATGTACATGCTCAGTCCTCCGATCTTTCTTTGGAGGGGGGCAATTGGGAATAAGGGAAGGATAACGTACTGGGAGGAGCTCTGAGAGCTGCAGCAGCCGCAGCAGAAGCTGTAGCAATACCAGTAGCAGCTAGCAGGCAAAGGGGGTGGTGCGGTGGCAGCAGGCAATTGGTGGTGCTGGTCCACCATAATAGAAAGGATGGTCAGAAGCATCCTACTTCCTTCCTTCCTTCTGTCGTAAGCAACAGCTAGTAAAGCTGAGCTGCTGCAAGCGACAGCAGGAACTGCAGATACAACAAGGAGTTTGATGATGGGCAACCAACCCTGATAGTAACTAGCCGTCATCATACAGTGTACACAAATGTTGGCATTCGTTGACATGCGAGCCAAGAAAAACGTCATTGTATCTAGGGCAGTTAGAGATCCTGCCTCCTGTGCTCGCGCGAGGTCTCTTTCCAATTTGATGACCCTGCTTTGCAAGGTTCCGACGACCTGGACACCCATGCAGAATAGTCTTGCTTCTACGACTATCACTATTCTAAGGAGCCGTACTATTTGTACATTTATACTGCTGGCTGCTGACTACTGTGACCAAGTGCGGCAGCCCTTACTGTCAGATATGCCTCCCGCTTTCTGCACATTGACCGCAGCTACCAACCCCGTGGCATAAACTCTGCTCTGGGATTCGCATGCCGATGGCGGATGCGTAGGAAGGATCCAGCGCAATGCCCGATGTTGTTTCTTTCAGTTCCTATATTTGGCAGGTGCTGGCAACTTCATTCTTCTTGGCACCTAAACCACAGCCACCCTCCACTTCTTGCACAGCTCGTCTCCTCCGCCTCTTTGCACATTTAGTCTTCTTTCAAGTCTTCAGGTCTGTGCTATACAGGCACTGCCTGTTACGATATAACCGAGCCTCAGGTAGAATCTCATTATGAAGCTGGCTCCAGGTCACGTGTTTGTTCATATAACACAGTTGATATTGTGGTACCTTCGTTTGACCCTCGACAAAGGAGATTTCGTCTGGAAAGCCCGTAATCTTTTCTGCACATCCTCTTCATTCCATTCACTTGATGGGGACAGCGGACGGACTCCCAACTCCGAATTCCTCAACCCAAATCCGCACTGGGTAGTCGGCACCGGGCTGGATATCCGCGGACGTCTTTGGTCCGTCCTCATCATTTTTTAAATGGCAAAGGATGGCCCGGATTGGCGACTTAACAGCGTTACACACTGCTAGCAGCACGGTTTTCATAATCTGCCCTGCCTGCACCAACTCCCGCCATGTCGAAAAGACAAGAACTGACCTCAGCAGCAAAGACCGTTAAGGTTGGAGCGCTTCCGGGTTTTTGGTTTGGGGTTGGGTGTTACTGTCACTATTACTACTGTTATCACCATTGGTACTATTTTTACTATCATATTACTCTTATTACTGCAGTAAGAGCTGCAGCCCTTAAGGCGCCTTGCCGGCGTGCGTTCTTACCCCACCCCGCACTCTGTTTGTGAAGGGGCGGGCAAGGGGTGGGCACAAGTAATAAGGTCGTTCAGCATGACCAAATAATAAGGTCGTTCAGCATCACCAACTAATATGGTCTCTTGCAGGTTATCACGCCCAAGATGACGCGTGCTGCGTTTCTTCGTGGAAGGTTGCCGGGACTCAAGAAGCTTGTGGCTGCAGGGCCTGGTGGCGGACTATTCCTGGGGGCTGCTGCGAACTGGGGGGGCTGCCTGGCGGGTGGCCTGGACTCTGGAGTGGCTTGGCCAAGGGTGGTGTCACAGAGGTTGCTTAGTGGTTGCTGGCCTTGGGCGGCACGGGGCATGCTTGGGCTGGGGGCGGCACAAAAGGTGTGGCAGCTGCAGCAGCATGCAATTGTGAGGGAAGGCTGGGCGCCTAACAGTCGGTTTCGTGGCTCAAGCCCGACGGCCTGGTCATCAAGTTCAGGGGGAGCTGCAGCGAGGAACACTCCATCCCTGGCATGTTGGAGTCGGGGGAGTGCGGTAAGAGCTGCAGCGCTTAAGGCGCCTTGCCGGCGTGCGTTCTTACCCCACCCCGCACTCTGTTCGTGAGCGTAGCGGCGGGTAAGGGGTGGGCACAAGTAATAAGGTCGTTCAGCATGACCAAATAATAAGGTCGTTCAGCATCACCAAGTAATATGGTCTCTTGCAATTACTATTATAACTATATTTACTATTTGGTGTCTAGGGCTGAGGGCTCAGGATGGTTTTCATCTTAGCGACGAAATATGCTTCCGAGCTCTTTGCCACACGATGGCTGCGCTGGTCGTTGCAAGCCAGCACCTGCACTGCACACCGCCAAAACTCTCTTCACGTCTCCAAAAAGAAGACCCAAAAAAAAGACTCAAAGGATACTACCATGTTTGGGGAAAGTACCCCAAGAATGCAGAACCAAATGGAAAATGAAAATGAATCTGGTAGCCCTCCGTTGTCTTGGTCAGATCAATGGGATTTACCTATAAACCCAGAGTTTCAATTTCATGCTCAATTTGATTCTCCATTGTGGAGGGAATAAGAATACCCCTAAACACTTTGTAATCCCTTGTCTTGTGGTAAGGATGACTTAGTTTAAAAGATCCGCTCCAAGATGCTCCAGCCCCCAGGCAGCACACAACAGCTCCTGGCATCAGCTCCAACGAGCCCCCGATGGAAACGGTCGGCGATCTAGAATCTCATAGGAAATTCCTGCATAAGGACATAAGGAACCTCTGAAATGGCTGTGTAGCTTCAAGGCCCTGCTATGATGGGGAGCAACGCCTACAGCATACTCAACGTTCTGATTCTTACGCTCATTGTGGATATAAATGACTGTAGGTCTTACTCTCAACATTCTTTAGCAGTCAGCACAAGCATTTCGATAGCCATTCTTCTTGCCGCCGCTTCTTGCTCTAAAGCCTACACGCCCAAGCCCAACCCTGAACCCTGGCAAAGCGAAAGAGGTGCAGCATGGGGCGCAGCTGCTTTCGGCACGGAATTCGGCTCTCCGGAGCATTGCCTGCATCTGGCATCCACAACTAAAGGTGCCTTGAGTGCTTTCTGTTGACAACCATGGCTGTTCTCCTGAAGACTAAGGCGGGCGCGGGATTCAAGACGTCAGCCATTTTCTTGAGAAGGCTAGCATTTGTGGGTTTCTGCACATTTTGGAACGCGTTCGGGGGTGCCTAAGGAACCCCGGGAAGATCCTGTCTGGGGTCGCCTTCTTCTGCTATTATTCCCCTATAAAGGCTACTAGATTTAGGCCCGGAGAATTTAAGACGTCAACCCATCCTTGCATGGTTTGCCATGTCAACGGCTGGGAAGCTGTGTTACAGAAATTGGTTCCTGTCTTGCCGTTTTCAGACCTGCTGACTACCCCCCTCTATGCCACCACAAAGCACCATCTTGACCTGTGGGCTTGATTGGGCTTGCCCATGACATTACACAGATGGTGGATGGAGCATGTCAGCCCTGCGAAGGAAGCTCCCATGCCCTCTAATTTCCACAAGCCATCGACAACCGCCAAAACCGTAAAAAGACCGCCCTGAACCCACCAAAACCTTCTCTTTGTCTTTTACAAATATGTTGACGTCTTAAATCCCGCGCCCGGCAAGACTAACACCCCCAGGATATCACGGCCCTTCTCTTGACGATACTGCACACATAAAAATACGGACGATACTTTATGCTTTTGTCAGGACTCAGCATTTCCCAGGCAGGCTCCGTTGAGTGCCCAAATGTGCCGAGCGGCCTTGCTCATTTTTCTGTCGAATTCCAACGCAAATGAGGCCCAGCCTGCTTCGGCTTGCCCTCGCTGACGAGGCTTTCGTTGGCTCCGGGTGCCTTCAAATTCAGGGGGCCGGAGGGTGGACGAGACTTAAACTTAGATACTGTAGATTTTCAGGGAGTCCCCGAAGAGGACGACTAGAAAAAATAGAAAATTTAGAGAAGGCTGGCATCATACCAAGACGAAAATGCGGTGTCTCTGCAACTCTGCTGACGTGCCCAGCCTAAGGATGAGGTCTTTACCTCAGTCATGGGCAGAGAAGCTGATCTCGTCTGCGTTGAGCTGAGCAACTTTCTAGCAGCAGGCTGGCTGTAAAAAGGCAACAGAGTCGAGCCGTTATGAGTGTGTTAGTGAGAAAGAAGAGAGTGAGTGCAATGTGTTTTTAGTTGATTCGAAATAGATGTTGATTGATTTGGAAATGATTCTGAGTAGCTTGGAGTTTGTTTGTAGTTGGATTCCGGAGCTCACCTTAAAAGGTTTAAGGTCTCGGGAGACTCCACTTGCTTGAATAGGAAAGCTGATTCTGAAACTTGATTTGCTTACTCAGGAATGGAAGGCTCAAATATTTCTTCCCAAGCACCTACCCCTTACGGAGGTTTCGCGAGAGGGTCTCTCGTCATTCGTAAATATCCCTTGAGAATGACAGAAAAACACTCCCGAACTGTTCTCCGGAAACTATTGTCTTTTATTGTAGCGGGGAACCCTCTTACTATTGACCGAACCTTTAATTCCCAGAGCCAATGGAATGGGCTCCGGGCATTTCCGCAGCAATACTCCCAAAGATAAATCCATAAGCTTGACTCGCCTGACTGCTATGCGAGGGACCATCTGCAGCTTGCAACTGCCATGGCTCGTTTGCAACAAGAACTGCCACAGTTGAATTCGCTTGTCATGCCTAAGCTTTTGCTTGTTGACATTCCAGGGTGAGTCTGGGGAACTGACTGATCAGCTAGTCCATGGTTAGTCAGATACTGAAGCAAATATGTTATCAAATATGAGATATACATATACATATATATATATAGATGTACATCGCCTCAGTCTGCACTGATTCAAGCTGCCTTACAATTCGACGTGCTTCTTGCTCCTTCGCATTGTGCCCAGCTCAAGATTCTGATGGGCGCGCGGAAATGCGGCATACAGCAGTTGAGATCTTCGCCAATCAAGACACGCAATGAAGTACGACACGGCCCTTCTGAAGAAACCCATGCTCATGCTCTGGAAAAGGCACCTGCGGCAACCACACCACTGAGCTAAAACCCGGAACATTTTTGGACTTCCCACGCGCGCTGGCGTCGCGATCATGGCCATAACCCGGTTGTCAGCCTGATGCCACTCAGTTTGGGGCGTAGGATTTCAGTTGTCCCTTGTGGGACGCAAGGACAGGAAGTGGGTGCAGATCCAACGAGCAGGAAACCATTACAAATCTTGCTTCCGCACGCTGGAGCGAGGTCGCAATAACAGCTTCGTGCCAGCAAGTCCCACAAACAGCTCAGTACAGCATTGTGCTTCTGATGTGACATATCCGGTGATATATCATACGCATGTCTGTTTCCATCTGCTGCCTGCGCGCGCAACACAACATGTTAGAATTTGTTTCCTGTTCATGCGTGGGCAATGTATGATACATAATGATATGTGAAAGCCATTGTATGGGCCCATATCCACCCCAATCATCTAGATCTCACTTTAGGCAGCTTTGCTTGCGCAATGGCATTCTCGTTGCGATAGTTGGGGAAAATGAAAAATTCAGGCCCTTTGCAAAAAGCAGGACCTTGGGCAGCGGCTGGCACACGGGGCAATGAAGATTCGATAGGCCCTTTCATGTTGCACAGCCGAGACCTTCCACAAGAAGACGCAGCAGAACATGGACTGCAGAAACCTTCTTTCGAACGAACACAAATGCACCAAAATGAGTATGGAAACTGGCAGTATGACCTCCCTCCGGCCCCAGGCTTGCGACAAGACCAGGAAAACGGCGAATGAAACCTTCAACAATCACAGTCCATCCAACCAACCCGTGACCTTTCAGCTGATCAATGAATCAATCTCCACAATCACACGCACAGCAAGATTGATCAGTCCTTTGGCATTTGCACAATGACAGCAATCAAGTCTTGAGCTATAATTACATTCCAGGTACGCGAGAAAAGCGCTCAAGCTGTATTTGCGGATGCCAACCCTTAAAACTCTTCGTAACAGAGGTCGCCATACAAACACACACCACGAAGTGGACTCAGACAGACATGCCCTGTTGAGGATAGAAGTGCTGATAGCTCGAAAACTTCTCTTGCTTCAAAACAATGCTGCCCAACCTAGGCTCAAACTAGAACGTAATGCAATCCCTGTATCCTAGTTATGAGCACTACACCGCCAACTCGGCACATCTGCATGGCCCTGTACACCACAATGCAAACATGTCCATCTATCTCTCAGGCCCATTCTTTCTGGCGCTTGCCCTGTTGATGTTTCCTCAAGGAAACTGCTGCGTCGATAGAATCTGCACTATACATGAAATAACTAACACATTCGCAGCATGAAGCCAAAATCCATGCACCGCTCTATACAGGCTGGGATGAAGTTCAGGAACCAGTGCCACGAAATTGTCCAAAGACCCGTGGGCCTCCAATTTGAGTCCCCTGAAGTACTTGAATCCCTATGCTGAGGACTCCAGATGATCCCTGATTGTTGGAAACTAGCATCTTGGATGAAGACTTGGGGCATGCTCTGCACTAAATATGGATCACAAGACAGCCCAGCGTCGTGGCACCAGCCCCCATTCAAAATTGAACAGTTGTATTACCAACAGGCCCCTCGTGGACCCACTCAAGCAGCCACCCAGAGGATTGCTGATACATCTCCTCAGCTTCCCTGGGTGCATGCTGTCCTCTGAGCCAAGAGAACCCCAAGCGCGCCAGAGCTCCACTGCAGGGGGCTGATATTCATAATCATATCTCCCTTCTAGAACCCTATGTAATGTAGTAGTTTCCATTTTGTTTTCCATTATCCCCTATATGAACATAATACCTTGAACATGTTTTTAGATCACGGACCGCGAGGGTGACTTCATGACACTGCTTTGCAAATGCAAATTGGGCACGGCGTGGCTAGCTCTTTGTTGTAGGCATAAAGGTGACTAGGGTTTGTGGCGATACTAGCGCAACAATGAGTTAAGCTGCTAGCGTATGGAGATGAGATGAGGCTCTGCTCAGGAGTTGTGAAGTTAAGTTGTGCTGTTGCGCACCATATGTTCACACTGGCAAAGTGAGAGCAAACCCTTGCATCCCTGTACTTTAAGATCCTTTCAATCCTCTGCAGGAGCTTTTGCACTAGCGCTGCCCAAGGGCCCACCCAGGCTGGAAAAGAAAACCTCAGTAAACATCTTGGAATCAAGCTTTGAAGCAACTCTCATCTCCGTTGGGTGTGACTCATTTGCCTACCCCTGGCTCGGGGCATAGCGTCCTGAGGACTTGCTGGAAGACTTGCTGGAGCGACGGGACCCAGTGTCTGGCTCCACGCGTGACAGCTTGGATGAGCCTCGCGAGCGCTCAGGCGTCAGCTGGCGGCTTTCACTCCCAGACATGCTTTCTATGTTTCCGTCCACATGGTGCGCCCAGAGTGTCGAGTTCACGATCGTGGGTGGCAATGTGCTGGAGGTAGTGCTTGAAGTCTCCCAACCCTTCGCCGCCATCCGCAGCGGGACCGAGCTTTGCGTATTGCAGCTCACCTGGCTGCTGACCCGAGATCCGGGGATCAAAGCACGGTCTGATGACACTGAAACCGTTGACATCTTGCTGCTTGTGCGTGAGCGCGGAGGTTGCTCTGCGTTATTTGGCTGGGGGCACTTCTCAGCCGGTGCATGGACTGTCACCGCAGGAACCTCGGCAACCCGTAAGTCCGCCATCGACTTCTGAGGTACCGTAGCCAGCCACATGCAGGCAATAGCCCCACACAACAGCAGACCGCCAGCCACCACGGCTGCCGCGGCAACGGGGAAATCTCCCCCATCCAAAGTCCCTGCTTTCGAGGCTGCCGTGCTTGGTGTAGTCGTCGGGGCTAGGGTGGTTCTCGGCTCTGGTGCCACATAACTCGGAGGCGGACTTGGCTGCACGGGAACATAGGCCATGGTTGTCTGGGGGCGGGTGGTGACAGGGGCTGGATTGGAGGTCACGGAGCCAATGCTCCCGCTGGCCGGCGGAGAGTAAATTGGCTGCCCCGGTCTCGCGCAGGCGCAATTGCAGTCTGCAGTGGCAAACCACTGACCACCCGCACAGGATGAGGCACAAGCCCAAGGGTAGAATGCGTTCCCCATGGTGACGTCCACATAGCCTGGCTCACATTGAGGTGCCCCAACACGTGGAGTGGAGTCTGGTACGCTTTGCAGCTGCCTGGTGTCCTCTGCACCACGCAGGCTGCGACCCGGCATTGCAGATGCAGCACTGGAGGTGTAGAGAAGCGACAAGATGAGACCAAACATCGCCCTCGGCCTGAATCCTTGCACCCTATCTTCTGCAGCGGCCGATGCTGAGCACGGCTTGATGAAAGCTGGCTTGCAAGAGATGTTAAGGTTGGGGCTTTGTGTCATGGCTGCCAGTGGACCTTCAAATTCGAACTCAATCCATCTGTTGCACCGAAGGGCTCAAAGACGAAGACCAGTAACATGCCTGTAGACACTTAGAAGTTAGAAGTCTACAGCGTGCCGGAGGAGCCAGTGAAGGGGCCCGTACTTGGGATTCACAAATGCTGAGCACAGTGCCTCTGCAGCTTGCATCCGCCATGGCTGAATTGCAAGTGCCGCTGCCGCGTTGTCACCGCGGAACTCTCTGCTGCTTGTTTACTTTCTATGGTGGGTCTCGGCATGTCCTTCTGACTGCTGTGTCGCTCAAATGCAGGGTCGCGTGCGTGTCAGCTCAGTCTGCGGCTGCGCAAACTGCTTTCTGACTGGACTTGCTTCTTGCTACACGTGTTTGCGTCTTCATGGATTGGGCAGATGAGAGATCAATAATGGCAATAGTAATGCAGTCCTTGATGTGAACCCACATTGCGCACATTGCACTTCGAGTCTTCTGCGCTAAACATAATGCAGGGAAACCGCAGGTCCTCTTAATAGCCTTCTGGGTCCTAAATATTGGCTCGTAATTGGGCTTGTAGGGCTTTGTAGGAAACACACTAGGTGTACACGGGGTACACACCACAGAGCAAAAACTGGGAGCGTCTTCTACGGGTTCTTTGAAGGGAACATGGGAAGGTAATCCCTATAACATCCCTATATCACATGTTCGCTTATTCCATACAAGAACCAGTACGCAAGGCAGAAACTGGGAGCATTTTTGGGCTTCCGCATGAGCACGTTGGCGCGGCGGTCTGTGTTGCAACCTGCTCTGACTGCTTCATGTCACCCAGAGCAGGCAGTTCCTCTTTGAATCTTGCGGGGGGATACCGAGAACCAAAGGTCTGCTTCTAGGCTGATACAGTACAGGCAGCCCAAATCAAAGGACACTTTAGCCTTTTCTAAGCTTTGCGGCAGGATGCCAGCTTCAGTGAAACTGTTTGAACAAACAGGGGCTGTTCCAATGCAGCGGGCTGCTTTGTGCAATTGAAGATTGCTTGCAAGTAGGTGGCTGGAAAACAATGGGCATTTTAGAAACAACCCCAAGAGTTCAATACTGTGCTGTTCTGCAACGAAAGATGGATAGCCCGATCCGGGCTAAAGGCTCTGTGGGTGCACTTCGCCTTGGCAAGGCGTCCTCAAATTCAGGCTCTGCTTTCAAGCAAGCTGGGGGTTATATGGGGATAATGGAAAAAATGGAAACGACTATAATTGGTTATATAGGGTTTAGGGTTTAGGGTTTAGGGCTCCATTAATGCCGGAAAACCAAAGGCTAAAGTTTCTGAATGCACTTACTGGAAGCTGTGGGCAACCAGAATCAAACGTGGCTGCGGGAGAAAAGACTCTTCACCAAAGGTTCTTCCGTCGGAGGCCAGCATGCTTAAAAGAATCTTCACTGCACCCAGCACTTTGTATGTATGAACATCTCCAGATCCCCCCCCCCCGAATGCCTGCAAGAAAACTATAACTAGCGTCACCCTCGAATTTCCCGAGACCATGGATCCTGGACACCCAATCAAAATAGTAATAAGAAGAATAACAATAATAAAAATAGTAGTAGTAGTAATAACAGTAGCAATAGTAAATAATGGTAATAATAATTCCTACGTCCCTGAACCGCAGCCTGAGAACCTGCAAGCCTTAGCCATTCTTTTTGTACGATACCCGTCTGGCAAACACTGAAGAATATTCATGGTCCTTGATTCTTCTGCTTGCCTGGGTCCATAGGCCAAAATGCCTATCTTTGGCAACCATAGCCATCTTTCTGCAGTTCTCTGCTGCGCAGCTCCAAGCCTCAAGCCTCAAAAAAAGGAAGCCTTACATCCATGAGATCCGAACCGGAGATGGATTGTGTGGGCTGCCGCTGTCATTGTCGTAGCGGGGTACGAGCCTGGCAAAAGGCAGGAGGCGATGTTGTGAATATCTTCATGGCAACTGGCCGCTGCGCGCCACAAATGCACTTTTTGTAGGTGCCTGTGCCAATCTGTTGAGGGTGTTGGCATTTTGTGCTTTTACTTTTGCGGATGCTGTGGACATTGTTGATCGCTTGAGGGTTTGACAGACTGTCACTTGCAATGCTCATGGGTTTAGTGTGCATTTTTTGGGGGGTGCCTTAAATAATCAGGCATGCACTGCCATAAGGACATCAACTTGAAAAGCTGAGATTGTAGAAAACGTCGATCTTAGATTTCAAGCTGCTCGAGCTTTGCAAGCCTGAGTTTCCTTTCAATGCTTGTTGTACTTGCTATCATGACTATCGTGACTACTCACCTTGGCCTAGTTCAAAAAAGCATTTATCAGAATAGTCGCTTTAAAACAAATGGTCTCTTCTATCATATCAGGGGGAATGGATCACACTGTCTATCCCGATCTACTGGCCTTTGGTTAGCCAGGAATGAAGTCATGGATCCTTGTAGTAGTCCCTATATAACCCATCTTAGTAACTTGCATTTTTCTTTTCCATTCCTCCATATTTCAAGCTACCCAAAGGCAAGTCTAGTGGAAAGATCGCCTCACTTCCGAAGGAGCGAGTTGTCGACCATCGGTCGAAGCATCGGAAGAAGCACCGCCCGCACTTTTCAAGGAAGCCTTGCTTGGGCAGTCTACGAATTTACTTGCAGATTGCTGGGAATGAAGGTATGAAACATTCAAATGGAAACTGCTACAGTATTGAGCTTGTATAGTGGCCACGGTACGGATAATTTCCTCCATTCACTAAGAACAACCAAGAAGTTGAGGGGTGTGGATGCAAGACTCCGGGTCTAGGGCCACACCACAGCGTGGTTCATCACTGTGGGTCTTGATAGAAGGGGGATCCTACGGTTCAGGGGTACATTGAAGGGATCTCTGCTCGGAGCCTCCCGTCTGTGAATCAACTAAACCCTAAACTAAACCCCAAACCTTAAACCCCCAGTAACCCTAAACCCTAATCCCTAAACGCAAGTGCAGGCTGGCCTCTTGATGATGTCGTGCTCGCCTGGGCCGTGGAGTTGCATCTTTTACACCAAGACATGTCATAACGTCCCCAAGCCCGGCACTTCAAAGCAGGAACTAATATGGGAATGTATAGGGGTTGTATAGGGATAATGGAAAAGAAAGTGGAAACAAGTACTTGATAATACGGTATGTATTGGGGTTAAGTTGTACCCTAAGTCCCATACGAATCCTCAACCCCAAGCACCCAGGCCCTGGAATCTCAATTCAGAGAACTGCTTCAGAAGCTCAGCAGAATCCAGCGAAATAAACCTATGTGACCCTTGTGTAGCTTGTTCCACTGTTCCCAACCTACAAAGCCCTGCTTCTCTATTAAAGCCCCTTGAGTTTTAGAAGGCCTGGCCTCCTCCATGCTTAAGGACTCTGGCATCTCGTCCACGGAGTCAAGGAGGAAGTAATGTGTGCCTCATGCGTCATGACTCATTCTTAGCACGTGCAACGGGTTGTACATGGTTGTATGGCTAGACGGAGATTGTCTTGCAAGTTCTGCACCCTTTCGAGATACTGCATACAGTAGCACGGCACCCAGGCATAGTCGCAATAACAACAGTCACCACAGTACTTCTCGCAAGAGGACTAGAAGTATAGCCTCATGCTTTTGCCCGCCCCTCCCCTCCCCTCCCCTCCACTCCCCTCCACTCCCCTCCACTCCCCTCCTCTGCCCTCATAATCATCCCCCCCAATAATCAGTACTGCCAATATAATACCAGTCAATGTTCCCAAAACATTGCTACCCATAACAAATGCTCCCAATATTATACTATCCCTCCCCTCCCCACTGCCCTCCTTCACCCTTATAATCATCCCCCCCGTATTCAATATTATAGTAACATAGTACCCCTCCCCTCCCCTCCCCCGCCTAAGTGTATGATCAATGGGCGCATGTGCCGCAGCTCTTCGAAGCTGGGCCGGGCCCGATCCTCTGGGCGGCCTTCGGAAACAGGCTCCTGGGCATCAGTGTGAGTAGCAGTGCAGGGATGGTGTGAAGTCTATAAACTTATATGATGCATGTAATCATGAGGGTCTGCATATCTGTAGATACACACATACATTTACAGAGGATGTATGACAGAAGGACGTCATAAGGACTGCGTTCTAACTTGCGCTTTGGGACCACGTCTGAGCGGGACTAAAGGATGCTGAATGCAGAAACAAGCTGCTAAACGGAATTTGGGAGTCAGCAACGGCAACAGACACAGAGGAAGATGAGCTGCAACAGCCGCTGGCATCACTCAGAAAGGACATAGAACTTTTGATGAGCCAGTCTAAACTCCCTGTATCCCCCCTTGTAGCCCCTATAATAGTCACCCATAGGATCCCCTATATAACCTCTCTTCAAGGAGTCTAGGTTCTAGCCCAGATGGCCATGCCATGCCAGTGTTGGGGAATAGGCGGCCTGATCCCACAAGTCCCCCTTAAAGATGATCCCATCGCAATCTCCATAATATGGTATTTTCCCGAATAGGGGGACCCGGATATAGACCCTAATATACTCTTTTCCTTGTTCTGGGATCCTCCAAAAAGGTACCCCTAATGCTGCGAAGCCCCCATATCTATATCAGTCAGCCATCTGGGTCTTCATTACCTACTCGGACACCGCGAGACAATGATCTCTCTGGGGGTCAGGCGGCTGTGATGAGGCGGAACCCTTGCCTCAAAGACATGTCACTCCAAATCTTAAGCCTTCTTAAAGTCGACCTAAAAAAAGGTAGTCCTGAACTGGCCGATCTTCAACAACAATTGTGTGAATACTATGAATAACAGTAATACTAGTAATAAGAATACTGGTAATAATAATGGTATTAGTAATAGTAATAAGAGTACTAGTAGAAAAGTAGTAATAATGGTAATATCAAGAATGTGCGAATGCTAAGTCCCAAACCTCAGGTCTGACGATTCAAGCACTCTCGAACACCTTAAGACTGGTATTATGAGAGGGAATCAGCAAGGCCCTCCAAGAGGGACCACAATCAATGCCAAAACCTCAACTGTAACATTTCCACGGCATGTGAGGTCTTCTTAGGCATGGGCCCCTCATGACACCGATGATGACTCTTGGCAAGTCTTATCCCAAGCCCTTCACTCCAACCAATCCAGGCTGTACTGTGTCATTGGGTGTATGCCTAGAAGCCCAAATGGTGTTGTCATACAATTCAGACTATGCAGAAATGTACGTAGAACCTCTTGGCCCCTAAGCACCCAGCTCATGTAGTCGGCGCCCGGCATCAGCGAGGGAGTCGGGCTAAGTACACAGACTAAGGAGTTTACAAAGACGGAGGGTCCCTTCTTTACGCTGTTTAGGGTCCTTCATTTTTGTGCGGGAGGTTTTAGCGGTTTCCAGAATCTTTAGTTAATTCTATGGAGGCTGTCATCACAATAGGAAGCAGGGCACCTACTAGCGGATGTTTAGAAGAAACGCTGTGAAGTCAACAGCTTTCATACCAGAAGTCACTCACTGTTGTTAGTGGCGGTGCTGATTGAATCCATTCGGCTGGGGCAATACCAGCGGCCTTCATGGCTCGAATTTGTCAACCATGGCAGACATGACATCCGAGGGTAAAAATTTCCTGAGGCCCAGCACGTTGGCAACGTCCAGGTTTACCTGATCCTCTGAAGGGAGCCCCGCAGCTGCAAGTGCCAGCATCGTGTGATCCTTAGCAGCCCGCTGGTGAGGATTTATAGGCTTCCTCAACATTAGAGGCCCCCTTTTTTGCTGGCTGATTACCAGGGTCATCATGGGATCTACATTGGGAGCCTCTAGTTTTGGAAATGCCCAGTTCATGCCTGCTGAGAATGCCACCTGCGCATCAAGAAGAGGAATCAGACGAAACTTGAGGAGGCTCAGCACTTGTCCCTACCCTGGCCCAAGCGCGCGACGCCAGTCTCTTCAGATGCGTGGAAGTCTGGGGTGACCTGTGCCACGGGCTTAAGCTTGAAGGGGACAGCCCATTGGACCACACCGGGTGAGCACCATGTTTATCATGAGGAACAGCCAGAACCTTTGTGGTCTCACCGACGCCACGCTTGTAGTTTTCTTGGAAATGAGAAGACAAAAGGCGCCTCCACGACGGGAGTCCAGCGTCTGCAAAGCTTGGCGCACAAAAGCGAGAGCTCGGAGTGGGTTAGGAAGCAGTTGGTGTCCTCCAAAACCGCTGATGACATGCAGAAACTAGATGCCCCAAAGAGTCTCTGTCGCTGTAACAATAAGTCAATGGAATTTCCCGAGAAGGGTCCCATTCTCAGACTACTACAGGGGTGCCAGCGTGTTGGCTCTGCGAGCAAACCGTGTCGCAGACCCTGATTGTATAGCTATATTACATACCCGTTATTCAGGGCTTGAAGGTCCCATGATGTAGGCCTTAGGGTTTCGGCTTAAACCTTCAGCCCTGATGCTTCAGAGCTCCTGAATCCCTCGAACTCCAAGCTCACTTGAGACCAGGTCCAAGTGCGATCCCCGAACTCCACTCCTGGCAGGTGTTAGGGTTTGGGGATGCTCTTCTGCTTTGAGTTTTGTGTTTGGTGCTTTGCACTTTCGGGTTTGGAGTTCAAGATCTGGGGCTTTGCGCCTTACAATCTTAGAGTCCGGGATTTGGTGCTTTGGAATTTTGAGTTTGGGGTTTTAGGCCAATGGATGAACTCCGCATGTTTCAGCCCGGAATCCTTTTCCCCCGAAGGCAAGAAAAAGCAACTCCCTTATAAGATGAGGATAGTCCCTCAGGTAAGGTCCTCCTTAAGCCAATACGGTTCAATCTGCCACGACTATGTGACTTTAATCGATATCCTCCAGGTCAGACAAGGGCAATTTTGCTTTGGCCTGATGCACTCGTGAAATGAAACTGCAAGAGGATAGACTTTGAGAGATGCTGTTTCTTTCCTGGGTACTTCCTCACTCTACTGAAAGCAACGTTCCTCAGAAGGCCGAAAAGTGTTAGCATGAGGAAGATTTGTTACTGGGGGTTAGGGCTTCGCTATCTTTAGGTAGGGAGAAGAGACAAGTAAGAAGCAGGCAATATCCTACAGTCCGACAGTCTCTCATGGTCGCTATTGTTCATGACGTGAGTGCTTTGTGCTAAAAGCTATGCCAGGGGACATTATTCAACATGTCTCGTAGAAAGCCCCAAAGCAACCTGGACACTGGAACCGCAAAAGGCGACATTCGCAAGGACAACGGCAACCCTTTTTGGGGTTCAATATTTTGTTTGGTGGAGCGCAAAACATCGTTTTTTGCTAGTACTGAACACCTTGGATCTCCCACTATTTCTTCTTCCTTGTTAAAGTAGCCCACGCATATTGGAGACCCTTTCTCACAAGCCCTAAGCCCCATCAAGTTTCTCCCTGCGCATGGTTTTTCAACGCTGGCTCGCCAAAACTGAGACGCTAAGGTCGCGTCACTAAACGAGTTGGATACTAAATTTGCCACAAGGGCAAATGCGAGCAGCGGTTGCGTACAGACATAGGTCCTACAGTGTCCTACAGCCTCCACCACGGAACCCGAGCCTCTTTTGGGACTCAGGTGGAACGAACAGGAGGAGACTCAAAAGTTGGGGACTTCCCGCCCCCAATTGTGGGCCTTATTGACCCTCTAAGAAACTCAGAGGCTGCTGCCCTCTGTCTGGGGCACCTCGGAAGACTTGGCTGAACCCGCGTCCTGCTGGGCCTTGCCGCCCAAGAGCCTTGGCAAGTAGCCGTAGCCGCCGGCCTCTGGATCTGGCGTCTCCTTTGCTGGCTCGTCCAGTTTGAGCATGATCTTGTAAACACCTGCGGCAAGACTTGCTCCAAGGAGAGGGCCAATCCAGAAGATCCACATGTCGCGCCAGTAGCTGGGCCCCATAACGTCGTCGGAGACGGTTGGTTCAACCTTCACGGTGGACGCCACTGCTACCGCACCCACCATGTTAGCTCCGGGCTCCTCGGACTTTGGAGCTTCCATGCGGTGGATGTTCAAGAGAGCGGGGCCAAAGGAGCGTGTAGGGTTGATGGAGCAGCCGTCGATGGGGATCAGGACGCAGTGGGCCATGAACACAGCCAGGCCGATGGCGATGCAGGCCTGAAAAATCACCCCTCGCACAGCCCTGAAACCCTCCAATTCTCCACGAACCCTACACAATTTTCCCTTCAATGGCCCCTTCATTGCTGCCCGCCCCCATACCACAGAAAGGACATGTTGCCTGACTGCGGTTCACCGCCGACTTTGGATTACAGGCTGTTTGAAGGACCACGAACATCAGCAGGAAGGTGCCCATGATCTCGGCGAACAAAGCATTCCACCAATGCCACTTCGGACCCACGCTGTTGGCCCCCAAGCTTTTCCTGTAGCTAGTTCGGGGACCAAACGATAGCTTCAATCATCTTGACTCTTGTGAGCTTCGTGCGCTTATCTGGGCCTACATGAGAGATCTGCATACATATATATATATATATGTATACATACATATATGCTTGCGTGGCTTTCTGTAAAAAAGAAACATGTTCAAATCAACCAGGGATCGTCATGTCCAGCTCAGATGGGAAGATCGCACAGAGGACGCTAGCACCCAGGATGGAGCCCAACATCTGGGAGCCAAAGTTGCAGATTCCCTGAGGCAGCGCACCTCCAGTTGATTTTGGGGAGGGGCTCAAGTTTCTGGAGTTCATGTTCTTTAGGGCTAGGCTAGGGTGTTTGGGGTTCAGGCTTTGCGTCTAGGGCTGCGGGTTTCCAACATATAGGGGTCCCTTTTTGGCGTGCTCCTTGTCATGGCGTCTATCTTGTATTTCGGGGTCTGAAGGGGGATGCTATGTCTTGGATAAATTTAGACGGGAGCTCCGGAAAAGTTCAATCACGGCTTCCGCACTTGTACATCCAAGGTAGTACCCCCAAAAGGTATGCTTAAGTAAGCCCAAGGGTATTTTCGGTACAACTCTGAAATCCGGGTTATTCGCTGAGTTAACACCATACCCTGGGCCCTACGCCCTGAGCCCTCTCGACCCTACCATAAAATCAACCCAGCCGCAGTCGCCGGTGAGGACCAGGCCCAGCGTCACAGCGCAGTTGAGGTGGCCACCGCTGTAGTGTCCAATGGCATAAGCCAAGGCAGTAATGGAGAGGCCAAAGACCAAGGCTACCATCAATACGTAGCCAGGAATCATGGAGGTCGTCTCTCCCGCGGTGGTCTCCTCGGTATTTTTCAGAGACCTTCTCAAAATAGAGGCATTTTGGGTTTAATTATGGGAGGTTCCTGCGAAAGGATTGTATGCGGACTGTTTGGAGAAAGTCCCTCCTCCTCATTGGCGCCGCTGCCGCCTTCATCGCCTGAGCCCTGGATACCCATAGCACTGCCACATCCGATGGTCACGAACAGGGCCATACCGACGAACTCGGCAAAGCACGCGACAAGGGAGACATCTTTGAAGAACTTCATCTCTTCCTTCAAACCCACGGGATGTGACACACTGCCAGCGGGATATCGTCGGAGCCAAAGGCTGCGGTACCGCACCAAATGCCCTTCAGCTGTGCAAACTGAAGGCAAAAAAGGATCAAGGTTGGAGAAACATGAACGTTTCTTGAGGTAAGGCGTTGCGTTTATGGTGGTCTGAGCTCATGGGACTACATGTGATACGGTCAGAACTTCAGGGCCCCTACGCGGTTCTTGCACTTGCTTCAAGCAAGGGCCTCGCAAGTAGACTCATGATAACCCTTTGAACCACACTGGCAGTCATAAGAACCTTTCAGACCTTTAGTTTGTGGTGACCACCGCGCTCTATCAGGTTGTTACAGAGCTTTCATTACTTGGGCTGTGTGCAGGTTTCTGGCATTTCCTAGACTTTCTGTAAGGAAACCATATGATTCGGAACGACATTGCGATTGCTTGTAGGGGAAGTGGTAGCAGGAGCTTCAGTCCATACTGCCCAATTCAGAATCCCAGTAGGAGGTATGTAGCTAGTAGAGGAATGGTCAACCCTAAACCCTAAATAGTAAGTAGTTTCCACTGTATTTTCGATTCTCCCTATATAATCCTCAAGAAATCTCAATATAATTCCCATATCAACGCCATGATGCCTTCACTTTGAAGTCCTGACATGCCAGGGTGCATCCTGAAAGAGCCCTGGAGAGAGAGCCTGCAGGAAATGTGGAATGCCCGGAAAGGTTACTGCTGTTTCAGGCTTCCGAAGCCGAATTCCAAGCCACTACTAACCCCCAAAAAAATCAACTGAAAGCGCTAACTCACCCCTAGCTACAAAAACAAAACTCAATCCTAAGCTCCCGAATGCTGAATTCGCTTCATGAATCCTGGGCCACTTTCTAAGTCCTCCTTACTGAACTCCAGCGGCCAAGCCCTGAAACATGAACAACACGTTGCTTGGGCGATGTCTCGCAGGAAAGGTGCCCACAAGGCATAGAGCCCGGTACCTCCAATACTAGGACTAGGATCATATTTTCAAAGGCTGCCCTGTCGCAGCCTTAAACAGCGAAGCTTGATGTCAGCGATGTTCCATAGTCGTTCCCAGATTCGATCCTGCTACGCAGAGTTGCTTGGTGAGTCTGGGGCTTTAGACATGCTTTGGGATTTACTTACTTGGGGTTTACTTGTGGGTGGTAGCCGGGCGTGGATGAATTGATGCCTCCCGCAGTCCGTGTATCATCCAATGCCGAGGCCCCAAAACCGCAAAATCCCTTTTTCATCTTTGAGGCTGAGCTTGGTGTTTGGCTTAGGCTTGGGGATGTTTGAGAACATGCAGACGACTCTTTCCAGCCCGTACAGCGAAGCCCGAACCCAGAAATCAGTTGGCAATAGCAATAGAAAGAATATCAAGAATAGTAATTCGAATACTAGTAATAGCAATAGCAAATCCCAGAAACCTCAAAACTTCATCCGAAAGCCAGAATCCTCAACCACACCCCGTAGGGACTCCAAATGAAATCCATGCCCCCGGAGAATTCTCTTCTGCCTTTCTGCCTGCTTGCTGCTGCATGCTCTGGCCCTAAGACCTAGCCCGACCTCCAACCACTGCCCTTAATAGCACGAATTATATGAACCATGAATATTAATGTGGGTCCTTTAGGGGAGGATATAACCCCTATATAACCCCTATCTAACCCAATATATACCCCCTGTAACATCCTATATAACCCCTGCATAATCCCTATATATCCCCTCAATCCCCCTATAAAACCCTTTATGATCCCTCTATAACCCTTGTATAACCCCTGTCAAATCCCTATATAACTTCCCCTACCCTGTGGACGCCTCCGGTGACGGACGCTGACCCGCCGCGCGCGCACGGCCGGCCTCGAGACGAAGGGAGTCCAGCTCCTCGATGACCTGAGGCTTTCAAGGTAGCCATAGGTCATGGGATTATGTAGAGGGAATATGTGGATTAGATAGGGGTTATATAAGGAATGTACAGGGGTTGTATGTGGGTTTGATAGGGGTTATATACGGGTTACATAGGGGATATATACGGGTTATATAGGGATTATATGGGGTTGTATAAGGGGTATATAGGGACAGGGGTTATATAGCGATAATGGAAGAGAAAATGGAAACTAGTTTAAGTCATCATAGCTTAGAACATCATGCTACAATCATCCTCTCACTCTTACGCATCATAACTGAGAAGCAAGTGGACAATCCTCAACACGAATAATACGAATTACTGTAAGAAGACGTAGACGAAGGATTAGAAGTAAAGCAGTGGCAACAGTAGTAGTTGTATTAGTGGGGAAGTCGTACGGATATCACGGCCGCGGCAGTGGTGGGGGAGCAAGACGACTAGCTTTCATGAAGAGAGAAAGAGGGGAAGGACGCAAATGAAACCAAGAGAGAAGATGAAGCGGCTGGATTTGCGACAACAAATAGTAGTTTCAATTTTAATTTCCATCATCCCAATATGACCCAATATAACCCGAATATTACCCCAATAAGACGACTTCCGAATCATGGCAGTTGGGTACTTGCAATACTGTCTGGAATTGCTAGCGTACAAGGCAAACAAGGAAAGGCCCCATCCTCTCCAACTAGCACAACAGCTATCAGCTATGATGGAGGGTCCGCCGCAGAAAGCTATATAAGGTTGAAATGTATGTAATAGTTGTTATGCGAGCAATAACAGCAATAATTGTAATCATAGTAGTACCAATAGAGCGACAACTACTAAGCCATAGCACTTTCCATTTTCTTGTCAACTCGGTTTAGGGCTCAGGATTTAGGGATCAGCGAAAAGAAAAAGACCCTACTACAGCATAGCAATATGACTGGAAGAGAAAATAATCAAAAACTGGTTCTACATATATTTCTATCTCTCTCTCTCTCTCTCGCTCTCTCTCTCTCTCTCTCTCTCTCTCTTCCCACATCTCCCCATACAACCCTATTTAAGCCGCCTGGTATCCACATAGTTTGGGGTTTTGGACCAGCACCAAGCTCAGGACTCTCTGCAGAGCACGGGGAAGGTCGGTGCCAAGGAGGTAGGCCAAACACCTAATGTGGGTTGCTGTTAAGGAACTTAAGTTAAGTCACCATAATGTGGGTACATAGGGCTTAGGAATTAAGTTCTAAGAATATGGGTATATAGTAGTTAATAGGGCTTCCTCATGATACTGACGAAACTTTTAGTTCCTTAAAAGCAGCCCAGTAATGCAAGCAACGATAGCGATAATAGTATCAGTCATAATAACTCTACCGAAAGTAATAACAGCAGTAATAAGTGCAAGAACAACCGAAATAGGAACAATAAAGAGAATAGTAGTACTGTAATGCCACTAGTAACAATGGTGGTACTGCAATAACACGCGCAAAAATTAATGAAAGTGCTGAGAATACTAGCAACAGCAACCATGCACTTCCCAAAGCAGCATGGGGATTGGCAGTTCTGCCAAAAAAAATACATCGGACTGCTATGGGGTCCTTTCCGAGGGGTTACTGATCACAGGAGCTAAGTTGTGCGGGGGATCTATAATGCGAGAAGCCAGCTTGTAAATGGGGGTCATGGTTGCCCACCCTTATTACTACTATTGCTATTACCATTACTAGTACTATCACCCGTACTATTCCTACTTCTACTATTAATCTATTACCATCATTACTATTAGTACGATTATCACAATTAATACTATTGCTACTATTAATGTTGCCCCGCGGTTGGCCAGCCATCATCCGCCCTATCATGTAAGGAAAGGGCCAGAAGCCGCAGAAGCCGTCGTCCTCCGAAGAGCAGCTGAATGACTGGCCCCATATCACATGGAGGCTTCCCAAAAATTAGGGGTACCTTTTGGGGGTTCCCCATAATAAGTGTTTTGGTGTCTATGTTAGGGTCCCCATATTTATCATGTATCTCCAGTGCGCTAGCTTAGCGTAAGTTCTAAATAACAACCGAGAAAGCCAGCCTCCACAGCCACAACCCCGCATCGCCTTCGTAGCTCCTTGCAGGGAGCGTATTCACGCGAGTTCATGTCTCCCAGAGGCCACAGCAAAGCAAGCTTGCTGGAGGTGGTCTTTGGGGTTGCTGCTAGTAGGGATCTACTGCTTCAAATCACCATCGTGCGGATATATACTGAGTCAGAAGGCCTCCGTTTTTATGTCATTTCAATCCATTAAGAGCAACCCAGTGTAAACAAGTTCTTGTGGGATTTTGCCTAAATGCCCAACACACTCTTTACATTGCCCCTAGACTTGAAACTTCATCCCTGCACCCACAGACAGTCTTGAAATCCAAGTTCAGGAAGACAGGGAGAATACACCCTAACCTCCTTAGAGCTTTGTAAGGAGCAAGCAAATGGACTAATGAGACAATCCTGAAGGTGCTGCGAAATATGAAAGCATTTCAGGAAGCAACGCCAAATTTTGGAGATCATACATCCTAGGTGCAGACACTGAAGCCGAGACCCCCATAAACCTTAACCAAGCCCTAAAACCCTAAACAAGGAAACCTTTGCCTCGGGTGTGCCCGGCACGGCCACGCCCCGCTCAGCGGCACCAATAGCTCTGAGAAAGACCTGGGTTTAGGGTTTGCAGGGTATAGTTCCAGTGCGGAGGGTTGTAGGGCCTTAGGGATCCTTCTGACGGATTATTGGAGGAAGATCCAAGAAGCGCTTATCTGCTCTGTTGAGAACACAATGCTTGTAGCTGGCGCTCTATAAACTCAAGGCTCTTGCTGAAACCGGCTATGCAACTTAGTGCTTCCCCGAATTTCTGCTCATGAAGTCCCAACATACAAGCAGACCCTACACACCCCTAGAAATCTCCTGCTTATGAGCATCCATACGAAGAAGTGAGCCCGCCACAGCAAAGCCTGCACGCTCCAGCCATTGCCGCGGACTCACCTGGTCGTCCAGGTAAGGAGGACTCAAAAAAAAACGGATGATAAGCCTCTATGCAGATCATAGGGGAATTTAGGGATGTTTGCTGGATGATACCTGCAGGATTCCACGTCTTGGAGCTTCGAATCCTGCGAAAGTTCTTCGGGCTGTCAAGTTGAGGCGTGGTCGGCCGAGGCACAATCCTGCTTCTGTTGTCTGAAGATGGGCGTGATTCTGGAAAAATGTCGTTTTGGACTCTACCGTGTATAGTGTAGAGCTCATGCACAGAATCTCTGCAAGGGGCAACGACCTGCTGATAATTTCAAAGAAGCATCATTGCAATATGCAACCTAGAAGGGCATGTAATGCTTACACCAAGAAGCCGTACCCTGAATTGGCTTCTAACCCGTGAATCTCAGACGCCGGTCCTCAACAACTTTCCTCTTCATTCTCTCAGAATCCTAAAGAATCGCTGCATGCCCTAATTACATAAACCTCCGAGGTCCCCTGCTTACCCCAAAGCCCAAAGTCTGAACCCCAAACCTTACAGTCCCCCTTAAATAGATAGAATATGGCTTTGGGTATATCATAATAAGATCCCCATATACCCCATATTCCATCTACTTAAGGGGGACTATAAACACAGACCTTTGAACCATCGCCCGAGTTGGCCTCCTCCTCACAGGGCCACGGGCTCCCGAAACGGGGCGCGCGCTGCGGAGGGCGCTCGGCGGTCCTGCTCAAGTTGTACACAGGCATCGCTGATTCTGAGGTAAATAGTTTGGACGGTAATTATGTGGCTCATATGGACGAGCTGGCTTCTAAGAGCCTCGCGGAGAACCGAGTACTTGGCAGGACTGGCAATGCACTTGATTCTTACGCCGTCCTTGCAACGCATAAGTAGGAACCTCTGAGTGCATCTTGAAATGGTAACTTTCCTCATCGCACGCAGTCTTCAACTGGTCAGGGGCAACTGGCGGTCGCCAAGCAGATCAGGGTCCATGCACCTAGACTCGTGTGGAATCTCACAAGACTGGCGACAATTCCCCACGATTTCTTGTGTAGGCCATTACGCAACAAGAACACCCCACAGTTTCGCAGCAAGCAGCTTGGACACTCCCCAGCGCGGTGTCCTGATGAGGCCTCCCCAGCATTGCTCAAAGTTGCCCATGACCAGAGGATCTCCCAGCAGGAATTCCTTGGCGACCTCGTGGGATAAGGGTTTATGATGTTAAGGTTAATGTCGAGCTTCGGGCTAAAAGGACTTGGGGTTCAGGGCCAGCTCAGGGCTTAAGAGCGCGGCACCAGGAAGCCCAGAAGGAGTGTATTGTCTGTTGGTTGAAGCTCATCTGATAATCTCAAAGCAAGGGTTGGAGCCCTTGCTTCAGCAGGTAGTGCCCCTTGTGGGCAGACCCCATGCTTGAGACACTACAAGAACCTACCAGGATCTGAAAAACAATGCTACCAGGAACTCCTAGTGACTTTCTCAGTGTTGCTAGAGAAGAACACCAAGCGACCAAGTGATTTTCTCCACAGACCCAGAAGACACTTGAGTTCTTCTACAACTCATGCTCAGTCGGTAGCGTCTCCTTTCTGTTACAATGTCCACCAACTTGTCCAACTTGCAAACATGCAATGCATTTGCAAGTGAAGCACCCCTGTTTTTTGTCGATTCTCGATGCGCAGAGGACGATCCTCAATGCACTGGTTGAATGAATCCTTTGAGCAAGTAGATCCAATATACAACTCGAAGCGCTTGGGCTGCGGACACAGAAATTCTCAAAACTTGTGTTGCTCCCCTTCAGGGACTTCAAGGTGGAATGCCGGCCGATTTACAAGTCTAGGTGGCGGGTGCTGCTCCCTTTCAGGGATCTTTAGTTACCACTGCTCCCACCACTGTGGGCTCAGGTCCTGGTTTTTCTGTCTCTTTTTCAGAAGGTGAAATCTCAAGCCAAATCAGAGACGCGGCTTCCTCGGCCTTTGCACGGTCGGTGTCGCTCAAGCCTCGCTTCGCCAGCCAGATGCAGAAAGATGCGCGCCAATGAGGGCGGGTCACTGCAGCACACACCAGCGACGTGATAATCAGGAAAACCCAGCCGATGTTTTCGGAAAACTGGGAGGAAAGATTCACGATGTACTCGACTAACATTATGACGGACACCACAAACTGCATGAGCATGAAAAGCCGCACGCACTGCCAAGCTCTCCTCAGGCGGTACGGACTCTCAAGTCGAAATCCCATCGTGATGGCCACGGTGAAGGCAATGCCACTGAGGGTGTAGACAAGTCCTGCAAGAAGTCCAAGGATCCAAGTGGTCACCCAAAAGATGATAGCTATGATACCCACCAAGGTGAGCCCCACAAAAAATACCAGAACGGTGATGAGAGCCCATCTGACAGCCACTTGGTTGTCTGGAATGACCGCCATGAGCAGAAGGCAGAATGCCACAGGAAGCATTGCAGCATAGCCCTGCGGATAACCCAAGACGTAGACAGTGTGGAAGCCCAAAAAAAATGCCAGAATAGGTGCCGAGGCCAAGCACAGCAAAAATGATCCCAGACTTCGGGTCACAAAAATCACCCGCACCCGGACTCGCTGTTGAAAATCCTCGGGAGTAGGCCTGCCACGCAGAAGCCAGAAGAGCAGGCCAATCAAAGCTGGAAGCAAACCAACGATGACACCGATCACCATGGTCCACACTGCCCTGGCCACCCATGGAGCCATCCACCTTGACACATTGGCATTGTACCAAGCGGTGTAGGTGGAGGAAGTGCCAGTTCCACTCTCGCAGAGACACCTGTACCACGCCACGCAGACACGGTCATGCCATCCGTTTCCTTCCATCACCGCACACTGAGCCGAATCCGGGGCCAAGTCGTTGATGCGGTCAGCTTCCTGGGTGAAATTGTTAAAGGAAGTGGCTTGACCACCAGCACAGCGAGTCCAGGTTTCATCCTTGTAGGTGCCAAGCCACAAGCCGCGGCCCACGAAATCCGGATTTCCATCATCGAAAAGCCAATCATAAACGAATTGGCTGTCCGAGCTGCTCTGCAGGCATGCTAGGGAAGCATCACCAAGCCCTGAGCACTTGGATGCACAATCCAGATGAGAGACATAGCCATCAGCAAGTTGATAGCACTTCCCGGTAGCCAGGTTTTCTTTCCAGGAACTGCCTGGACAAGATGCCATGCAGGGAGCGAGTAAGATGAACATCCAAGACAGGCACATCACGACAGGAGGCATGCTTCGTCAAAGACTCTGTCCTGTCGGCTACCAAGCTACTACCTTTTTCTGAGCTGATTGGCTTGGCAAGAAGTTGAAACCTTCAGCTCTAAATGGGAAGAAATTCCTCCCAATATCATCTTTGCGTGGGTTACGTAGCAATCACTACAAGTACGAAAATGTTACGCATGATGGCTCCCTGACAACATGAGTGCAGCACGTCTAGCCCTGAAAGCCTCGCTGTCTAGAAATAGCAGCCAGGTTGAAAAAAATCCTAACGCACAGGCTCGCACCCTGTACAGGACTGTTCTTGAGTCGTTCCTTTTTTGTTGATGGAAAGGATCCTGCTACCTGATCTGATGCTGAGCGAAACTTAAAACAATATACCCATTCAGAAATCAGTACCCTCCTAACGCTCAAAACCAGTTTTCTTTCGTTCCGCAACCTTGCGACGTTTCCGCTTCGCAGCCTTGCATCAAGTTGAGGCCAAGGGCCTGGACAAACCCCGAAAATTTCAGGTGGTGGCGCATAACATAGATTCTATTCGATGCGTCACGGAGCTCCTCGTACAATTGTACAGTAGATGAGACTTCGACCCCAGACAAACGCACAGCCATACTGAGAGGTTCATGGAAAGCGATGCCTGGGGTTCTAAAAACCGAAAAAGAGGGCACACAAAGGTTTATAAAGGTTACCATACAATCACCCTACTAACCCTAAATAGTAGTTTCCATTTTCTTTTCCACGATCCCAATATAACCCCATATACTATCTACTTAAGGGGGACTATATAGCTAGCCAGGAACTTCTGAGTCTCCCACCTCGACCCTCACCCAAGCGGGGTCGGAGCCTCGACTTCTCAGCCGGAAGCTCTTGTCACCATCCTTTCAGGGTCTGGCTCTGAGAGATATGTAAACCTGAAGTGGGCATGCATGGCTTATGTTTCGTTCCCAAATGGACTGACGTAGAAAGTGGAATACATTCCTGGCTACGGCAGGCTTCAGCTGCAGTTAAAAGTCAGACTTTCGGTTTCACAACCAGCCTTCTGCTCAACGCTGTCGAAGGAGCCCACATAAATCCTCGGTCTAAGAACAGGCCGCACATGAAGCAAAGTTAGAATCCCCAGATACCTCCCTCCTTATGCCGGAATCTTTCATCTTCAAACTCTCCGAAGCAATCATACCGGCACATACCCACACACAAGGGGGGCTGATGGTTGCCGGGACATTTGGAGGCAGGCTCACTGAGACTCCGTCTTTGGTGCGGCGCCCGTGTAGCCCTTCTGCTCAGTCCCCATGGCGACTGCCTGCTGGTACCAGCTTGTTCCTGGTTTTGGGGGGAGGAACATTGCGTAGACACCCTGCATGACCCTGCACAGAGCTGTAGAGACTCTAAATATATGGCCATGATTCTGCGACTTCTGACGTGAACGTTCATTGTTAATCTGAACCAGTCTCAGACTGCATAGGTGCGGGGGACCCTAATTATGAGACATGCCCATCAGGAATCCACTGCTTTAGCCTTTACATGGTTGCAAGCAGAGACCAAGAGCAGCTCTCAGTATCTCCCCGCCACCGGCCTCCGGGAAGGATCCCCACCCATTGCCTGATGAATGCGGCATGCAGGGTGGATAGTCTGGAATTAGAAGTCATAAGGTTGTTCCCAGAAACCCAAAACAACCTTAAACCCTAAATTATGTGACGCTACAACAAAGGCAGCAGTAGCCGTGGCCACGACATCACATGGGCTAAAGTCTAAACTCCAGGTATCCCCCTTTATAACCACTATAGTAGTACCCTATGTAATCCCCTATATAACCTCTCTAAAGGAGTTTAGACAGTAGCTCACATGGCAGCATGGCCTGCATGGACGTAGAAGACGCTCTCGGGATCCTGCACAACCCCAAATGTGCAGAAGCTGTCCCTAAACCCCAAATAGTAGCTTCCATTTTCTTTTCCATTATCCCTATATAACCCCTATCTAGCCCTACATAGCCCCTCTAACCCCCTTTGTCTTGTTCCGGACGTCGTGGAGGGAGTATGAGGGCAGTTGATATGGAGTGATGATGGGCTCTGTGAGCGTATTGCACAACAGATGCTCCCTCCTTGTGGAATCCATCTCCAGGGTTCGATCAGTTCTGTGAAAGTTTGAGGCATCATTGTGAGAAAACCGAACCCTTTGGATCGTCATGCGAATGGGGCTGGACAATGCCCTCGCCCTCGTCCTGCTGACAGTTCAGCTCGTCGCTCAAGATCGTCATTGCAATATGTGTTGGATGCGGTGTTCACTTATGCAGAGGAAGCGTATCTCATCTTCACTCCTGATAACACCTAGTTACCCTCGTATATCCCTACATTATCCACATATGCAGATACACACACACACATATTTATTAGTTTCCATTCATGTACAGTTTTGTTTTACATTTGATTCTCCATTACCAAGATCCCCATTGTACAGAGCTAATCATGCAGCCCACACGTGGAAATTGTGTCTGGCAGGTGACAGCTCTCGATCTTCAACGGCTCAAGAACGACCAACATGCACCATGACGGGCCCAATTGACTGTTTTCATGATTCTGGGCAAAACACATACCTTGTGATGGCGGTGGCGGCGGCGGCGGGGGCGGGGGCGGGGTGGCGGTGGCGGTGGCGCTGGCGGTGGCGGCAGCGGTGGTGAGGGTAGAAATAATCATAACAAGAGTTAGGCAAGGCCCATGTTATGAACATTTGAAAGAAAGGTCAGGGTGCACAGAGACAAGATGGATCATGCAAACCACTTGCCGGATACGGAACTAGGAGGAGAGTCCAACTTGTGCCTCCCCTGCTCCACCCTGCTGCGAATTCGGAAGCTGAAGCCAACATCACTCACGACGCAGGCCAGCCTTCTTTTTTCCACAGCTCCGCGACAGGTGGCATCCGACGCTACTGCGCTGACCCTTGTTGCTCTTTCTGCAACGTGGGTCGCGCTGACAGCTGCACCAGTCAACTAGCGCTTTGACTGTCAAGTACATGGTTTGATGCACGCATTGCTTCTGTCATGGGTGGAGAGTCAGCTATCACCTGATAATGAGTATCTTTGGCTTCAAAATCGCTAGCGTGGCCCTTGGTTTGAAAATGCGAGTTCCCTCTCCCGCTTTTCTAGCTGCATATATGCATCATCACTGTCAAGATTGTCCAGGCCCCCCTGCACGTGGTTCTGTGGTCATGCACGCAAGCAGCAAGAGGCCGACCCCATCAGCCATCTCGCTGCCTTGGCGCGTTCCTGGGCAGGCAGGGGTAATTCCCAAAATCAAAGACATTTCCCCAGAATGAAATGGAAGCCGGGCTCATAGAGAGGTGTGTAGGGAACAGGGCTTTCAAAAAATCGGGGGTCCTTTGGGGGAGTCCTTACACGAAGGATTGTTGCGTGTAGGGTTGCGGCACCATTATGGCTATCTGCCATGTGCTTGCACCTGACGCTACTATGATACCTCGGCCATCAATCTTCCTAGGACAAGGACGTCTTCTTCAATTAATGTAGACCCCTGAGTAATAAACCACCTCCTTCTTCTGCCCTTAATATCAGGATCCCTTTTATGATCCGCTGTTACAGGGGGGTCTATTAATCACAGGTCTGGGTTACCTCTGCATCTCGTGCACTTCTAAAGTAACACTGATGGTGGTAGCAGTAGCAGCAGTGGCAGAGGCAGCAGTAGCGGCAGCAGCCCTCGTAGAGCACCATCACAAATGCAAGAACTCCTGTAAGAGAAGCCCAGATGTCCAGACATCCCTAGGACAAATGGAACCCCGTAAACCCTAATTCCTGACACCAAAAAACAAATTTGCACAACCTTGGCCACTGACTTGATGATGTCATCTACTCGGATGATCATCTCAGCAGCCTTCAATATGAGTCGCGAGGTGCTTGGACAAACAGCCCGCCAGCTTGGTGCTTGTTTATTGCAACCTCTCATGTTGCGGTCGGGGAAGATTTCAGAAGAGATAGGAGGCATCCAACACATGATGCATGTGTACGAATTGAATCTAGCAATAAAACAAAGAATTCTCCTGCGCAGTTCTACACATGAGTCTTGGGATTGGCACTGAGGGTAAGTTGCAGCTTGCATACTTGGCTTATACATAGATAGTATTCTTCCGTAGCGGGGATAGACAGCGTGAAACGTGTCACGCGGAAGGCTAGTGTCAGCTTTCAGCAGCAACGTACATCGCACCACATCTCTCCCAAGAATTTCCTAGCGTGGAAGGCGATATGGGGTGACGTACCAAGTTCTCATGCAGCCTTTGCAACTGTGCAGATCCATGTGTAAGGTGGCGGTCTCCAGACTTGCAACGCTAAATCATGACACGGTTGAAGCTGTGATCGACAACACCTCATGAAACTCCTGTTCACACTGCAATCCTAACGACAGCATTCCCCATGTTTTCCGAAACCATCCTGGTGGTATTGCATTCTATGCCTGCACCCCCTCCCTTAAAGGAGCTGGTCATGTCTTAGAGACAGGGAAGTCCTCAGCAAACCCACACACAAACACAGATCCAAGTTCAAGCAACGCCCAATTAAGAAGGATTGCACATCTGCTTTCTTGGTCCATCTTGCCTCTGCCGCAGAACAGAGTTGCGACATCTTGCTCCTGAAAGACTCCATGATGCCCAGCCTGCACGACGCGGTTTAGGGTTCAGGGTTTATAGTCCCCCTTAAGTAGATAGAGAGAATATGGGGTATATGGGGATCTTGTTATAATATACTCAAAGCCATATTTTGTCTACTTAAGAGGACTATACCCTAAACCGTAAACCCTAAATAGTAGTTTCCATTTTCTTTTCAATTATCCCAATATAACCATCTCCTATCTGTTTAAGGGGGGCTATAGGGTGAACATTGTGCTGTTGCGCCATTTGAGGCCGCAGGATTCTCCCTGCAGATGCTTCGGGTCTACACGCCGAGCCACAAAAATTGCCTTTGGGGTAAAACCTTTGAGATTTCCAAGTAAAGGCGGCTCTTTACGATGAAGTTGCAAGAGTACCGTACCTACGAACTCGTATATAAGCCCACTTGACATTCAATCACCTATGTTTTTTTCCTCCACTTGATTCTCATTTATTGGGTAACGTTCTCCATATACCCCGACATAATCCCTAGATGGTTGTGTCTATGCTGTTGTCAATTTTGTCCTTTCCGTTTGGTTTTCTACCACTAACCGTAACCCCAAACCCTATAAAGCCGCCAGTTTGCCACTTAATTTTCCATGTCCTCCTCCATATGATTCTGGCTTATTGGGTTAATATTCCTATACATCCCTATAACTCATATATCCTACATAAAACTGTATCCAATTCCTTTTCCATGTTCTTTTCCATCTGATTCTCCATTATTCCTATATGCCCCTCTAGAGCCCTGCAGCCTTCAAACCAATATATGCCCATACACTCCTATACATACCGGTATACATAACCCTATGTATCATATGTCCCTATAACTCTCCACTATGCTTTCAGTGACCCAGTGGGGGCCCGGACTGCTGCATGTCTGCCACGCTTCCGGAGTTGAACTCCAGCCCGGTGGAATGCTCTCCTCACCAGCGGGTTGCGGGTTTAGAGATGTAGGGGTTTGGGGTTTAGGGGTTTGGGGTTGAGGGGTTTGGGATTTAGGCGTTTGGGATTTAGGGGTTTGGGGTTTAGGGGTCGAAGGGTCTAATTAGAGGTTTAGAGTTTTAGGGTTTTAGGGGTTTAGAGGTTTAGGGGGTTAAGGGGTCAGGGATCTAAGGGAGAGTTCAGCCTTTGGGCGTCAGAGTTTTCATGCTCTGTACTGTCGAAGCCTCAATTGCTGGAATAAGGCTTTTGGGGCATACTAAATTACAATGCAGCTATATAAAGACTATGAGGAAACAATTGTGGGAAGCATCCTGGTTTCTCTACTACAATACATACTCTGCACCAACCCTATATAAATCCAGCTCCTATTTCAATTCCATGTTATTTCAAATGATTCTCCATGATTCTAGCTATTCAGGACCCTAAACCCTAAACCCCACATAATACAATAAATTCCATTTTCTTTTCTACACCCTATATATCCTTATACGTCCCTGCTTATCCGTATATATCCCTGAATATCCCCAACATATCCTCTATATCCTTATATGAACTAAACCCTCAAACCTTAACCCTTAGCGCTTCAAGCCACCCAGCCTTTCGCGTGTGCTGCTCGCAGCTGCCCCGACAACTCTGCAGAGTCCAGGCCTCGTAAACCAGGTCAGAAAGGATATATGGGGATATATAGGAAATATTGGTATATCTAGGCTAG
Organism: Symbiodinium pilosum; assembly: GCA_905231905.1. Lineage (NCBI taxonomy): Eukaryota > Dinophyceae > Suessiales > Symbiodiniaceae > Symbiodinium > Symbiodinium pilosum. The sequence continues at coordinate 160,809 of CAJNIZ010027224.1, forward strand.
GGTTGAGAGGTTTAGGTTTTTGTTTGCGGCACATTTTCTCTGCAGCATGAAGCTATGGAAATGCCCCTAGGGCACGGTGCAGAAAAACAAACGATCAGTGCGTGTGATGTATTTGACGTCTCCCACCTGACTTGTCCTTGTTGTGTCCGTCACTCTCTTCGCCCATTGCTGCTGGTACATCACATACGCCACTGACACCCTCCACGGTTCCACGCAAAGCCGCGTCAGCATGCTCCACCGCCGCATTCCCACCAGCAACCGCCGGCAAAGGACGTCCCTGGTTGTCTTCAAGGTCATCACCATGTCCGGATTATGGCAGGAGACCACGAAGCGACGTACTTGCAGGCAACATCAAATCAGGCAATCCCGTTCCTCTACCCAGATCTTGTCCTGGTGTGCGCAATGTCCCCTTCCATCTGCTCGCTGATGAGGGTGCTGCCGCGCACTCCCTTTCCACCCATAGAGCCATTCTCCAACTGGATTTCATCATGTTTTTTGCAAGGTCGGTTGCACGTGACCACAATCAGAATTGGCTTAATTGTGTCCATGCCCTTGTGCTTGCTGGTCTTCATCACCCTGATCAATTGCGTAGTGCCGCATGCATCAACCTTTGCCCTCGGTCTTAATGATCAACAACTCCCAAATCATGTGGTAGAGCAGCAGCTGGAGCGACGCGACCATCTCCTTCAACAGCATCGGCAAGAAGCACTCCTTGTCCTTCACCGGCTTCCGACGGCCCAATGGCCCTCTGCCCCCATTCACTTCCTTACAATCTCAAGTCCAATCTGGCCCGCTTTGTATCCTTGGTAGCATTGCTGCTCGCAACCCTGACGTCATTGCTTTCCTCTTCGTGCGGACCTGCACGATTTCTGTCCCCGATGTGCTGTTTCCTGCTGTCCCGACAGAAGCTTCCATCACCGTGAACATCATGAGCAGCTCTTGTCCACGTGGAAATTCTACTTATTAAGCAAACCTGGGTCGTTGCCAGCTCCTTCCCCTCGTTGTCATGGCCATCACCCTCCGTAGTCTCTTGGCTGCTCAGTCAGGCCCATGTTACTGCAGCTCTGTCCACATGGCCCAAGCATCTAGGCCTGAGCCTTGCCACTCTGCATGGCATTCCAGCTGTTGTCATCTGCCTCCCGCTGAGCAATTTTTTCTCCTTTGTTGCCTTTTGGAACTGCTCATACTCAACCCTTTCTTTGTCCGTAGGCTCCTTCTCGCCGCCCTGACCCTTGACTTTCAAGCCGTAGTAGTCGACAACGGCTTCACGAGTGGCATTCACCGAGTCCTCCACCAGTATCGCGTCACCAGCCAGAGCCCTTCAGCTCGTTGCAGTAGCTGGGCACATCCCTACTGTTGCAAGCAGGGAGGAAGACGTTGCCATTGGGTTCGGCACTATTCTTGATTTCTCTCATCATCCAAGGTCTCTATTTCATGCGGGGGGCCCCTCATCGGAGCAACGATACGTTGCCAGCAACGCATCCAAACGCTGGAACCTACGAGCGGTCCAAGTGCCACAGGCGCAGGTCTCGTCAGTTGCATCACGTGATGATACAAGCACCTCGCCAAATCTTGGACTTGTGGTCTACTCAAGGTTTAGGGTTTACGGTTTAGGGGTTTATGGTTTAGGGCCCAGGGTTAGGAATTTAGCGTAAGGAATTTAGGGATTTAGAATTTAGCGTAAGGAATGTAAGGTTTTCCATATAGCGCTGGGAATTTAAGGTTTAGGAATTTAGTATGAAGGGCTTAGGGTCAGGGATGCCTTACGTCTGCCAGACGCCACCCAAAGCTGCTTGATAAGATTTGAAACTCTTTGTGTCGAGCGTTGGCGCAGTCAGAATGCGGTGGTGTCTAACTGGGTGTGCAGGTTTTCCTGTCTTATCATCTGTAAAGCCTAGGGTCTCGGAAACCCACCTGTGCAGCAGGTTCATGACCCGTACTACGGGCCCATGGTTCCATCTCCAGCTTCAGGCATAGGTCTCAAGGTAATTTCTCCATGTTCCGTAGAGGTGAACATGTCTGGTTACATCAGAACTCCCCCATGTAGAATGGCAGAGGAAGTTCTCAGCAAACACTTCTGACAGCTTCTACTCCAGATCTCATGGGATCCTCAATAATCTACTTGAGGTCTGCTCGAGGTGCCGGATGCGATAAGTATGCAAAGAATCTGGGATAATTACTTACAATCCCCCTTAAGTAGATAGAATATGGAGTATATGGGGATCTTATTATGATGTACCCCAAGCGATATGCTATCTACTTAAGGGGGACTATACCCTAAACCCTAAACCCTAAATAGTAGTTTCCATTTTCTTTCCCATTATCCCAACACAAGCCCCACATTCTATCTACTTTAGGGGGACTACACCCTAACCCTAAACCCTAAAACCGAAATAGTACTTTCCATGTTCTTTTCCATTTGCCCTATATGACCCGCATGTTCTATCTACTTAAGGCGCACTATACCCTAAACCCTAAACCCTAAATAGGAGTTTCCATTTTCTTTCCCATCATCCCAGTATAAGCCCCACATTCTATCTACTTTAGGGGGACTATACCCTAGACCCTAAACCCCACAACCTAAACAGTACTTTCCATGTTCTTTTCCATTATCCCTATATGACCTGCATATTCTATCTACTTAAGAGGGACTATAGCTTTCTACAGCACATGGTGCTGTTTGGGCTCCAGACCCGCGTTGTCGGCGAGGATGACCGGGATCTGCCTTAGTCTTGGAAATCAGGGGATTTTGATTAATGGAGTTTAGGGTTTAGGGTAGAGGGTTTAGAGTTGACAGCTTATCCCAACGCCCCAAATTAAGCCCTTCTACAACCATATGATACTTATATAGGGTCCTTATTTATAGGGTTGGGGGTAACTAGAACCTCCCTCTCACGAAGCACATCCTGCAAACCGTGCTCTTGGTTTAGCCTCTTTTGGTGGAGCTTGAAGGTCTGTAGGGTGTAGGCCTAAATCACTCAAACAACCTTGGGATATAAGGGAATGACAGTACTAAGCTTTCCTGTTTTTACACTGAGAGTGCGTCGCTTTGCCTTAGCTAATTGCTCAAAGCGAGGGGGTTGTTGGCGGCAACAATGAATGGATTTGATCGGACCCTCCCAAATTGGATAAGGAACCCAGGCTGTTGAGAAATACTCACCAGTATAACCACGAGGGCATTCCTCAACATTGGCTTTATCTGCTCCCAAATACCCTGACCCAAAGAAGGAACCTGAATGGACAATTCTGAATTCTGCAAAAATCCGATTCCCAAAAGGGGGTCGTTAAATTTCCAGAAACACTAGCCGCCATAAACAACGGGATGAGCCCAGTTTCCATTTCATTTTCCATGGTCTGTTCGATTTCATTCTCCATCATGGAGAAACACATTCCTATACATCCCGGAATAATCCAATTTAGCGTCCAGTGCAGTTTCCATGCACATTATTGAAGGTAATATCCCTAAACCCTAAGACTTGAACCCTAAACAGTAGACATTTTCTGTTCCATATACCCCTACAATCCCTCTGTACCCTATTTCTTGGAAACCCTCCAACCATGGTAGCCTCCACCTTACTAAACGCTGCACCCTCAAGCCCATATAAACTTGAGGTTTCTTAGGGTTCTCAAATTTCCTTCATCTCAGAAAGTAAAAAATTCAAAAAAAACAAAATGACACCCCCAAAATCCTAAGTAATGGTCATAAACCCTAAACCCTTGACCCTAAACCCTAAACACAATGCCGAGGCTCATCAAGGCCTTGCCAAAGGCCTCCATGGCGGAGCTCTCTTTCCCGCCCACCTTACAGATGTGGGACTAAGGTTAAGGCTTACTGTCTAGGCATTAGGTTTAGGGTTTAGGGTCTGGGGTTTAGGGTCGGGTGTAGTACGTAGGGTGTGGGGAAAGACTGAAATGGTAATAATGTTTGGGGTTTAGAGTGTAGGCATAGACTAGTAGGAATAAGGTCTACGGCTTGGAGTTGCTAGGGTAAGGACAAACTAGAAAGGAAGGTTTAGACTTGAATGCAAAGGTTTTTCCGAGTAGACAGAAGGTCGGGGGGTAAACGGGCTCAGAAGCACATAGGGGTCGCGGGCTGAGGAAAACAGCAATGTTCATGCTAGCAGCTCGCAGAACCAGCTGGCGTGCATCTCGTTGAAATGATTTGAGGAGCACGGGAGTAGCACTCTTACTGACATGATGGATGATGGTGATAGAGGTCAATGCTCCTTACTGCTCGCTGCAAAAGAACTGCCGCAAGCAAAAGTCATCACTGCGTGCCTGTCGGTACTAAAATTGCTGAAAACTCCTGATGATCACACCTGATACAAGTCATATGATAGTTTCTGGCAGTTGTGCATACTTGCCGAAGTCAACGATACACACACTTTCTCACCATTCGCCAGCCTCAGTGAGCTTCTGCTGCACGGCCTGAGCCATTGCCTCTGCACGAACAAGATTGCCATGAACAACAAGGATAGGCCAGGCCACAGCAGCAACAAAAGCGATGTGGCAAGAGATGGACTCGCGCTGGATGTGCTGGCAATGATGGCGACAATCATGCCAGCTAGTTGCGTAAGAAAGCTGCAGACATGCTGAAGCATGGTGATCGGGACGATCACCCACAATTTGCCGTCAGATCCTTTGGCGTCCCACTAGTACTACCACCACCCACTTCTACTACTTTACACTTTCCAGTTCTTCTACTATTACTGGGTGGCACACCATCTCTGTCGAGCCGCCACCCCAGACCTTGCTAACGATGTGCATGAAGAGGGGCGCTTTCCGAACAGTACAATCCCTGCAAGCAATGTACCCTAAACCCAAAACCATACTTGTATGCCCAAAGCGAACAAACCCTGACAATCATGATCAGCAGATGCAGACTTCCAGGGTTCACTTGGGGTGTTTAAACTACTATATAGTATATCGGGGTTCTATAGGGGTTGTATAGGGATAATGGAAGAGAAAATGGAAACTATTATGTATAGATCCACTAGCATTTCTGTGTATGAGCTGTGGTCAACATGCAGGACAAAGGCTGACACGCTCTGTGCCGAAACGCATCACATGACCTGTAAAGGAATTAACCTTGTTAATGCTATAACCCCAGTATATACCCTGCTATACTATGGTGGTTTCCATTCTCTGTTCCATTATCCCCTCTATAACCCCAGGATAGGGGGGATGTTCTAAAATTGCTGCCGACCTGTAGCAGCCTCTGAGGCTTTGGCAACTCGCGTCTCCTGCAGGCTGCTCTTAGAGGGAATTAGAAGTTAAGGCTTTTTCACGGCAAAGTTCAGCAAGGCAAAGATTCAATCAGGAACTTGCAGCAGCCTCTTTTCGAAGCGACTCGTAAATATTGTGCCTACTGGAGGCCAAACGTCCCTACAATGGCGAGTCAGTCTTTTGGTCAGCAACATGCGCACACAAGCTGAAACATCTGAGCTGTTTCGTGGGGCTACAGGGGAGCCTAGGTCTAACAAAGATCCCGTTCAACAAGAAGAACTAGTTTACTTTGGCTTCAAGTGCTGCCTCACTCCAGGAGATGACTCGTTCTGTTCCTCATTCTCCTCTACCTCCTCCTACTGCTGGTATGGATGCTGCTGGTTGTCACTACTCTTGTTGCGGCTCTGTCATATCAAGTGCTTCATGTATTTTCACATGAAATCCAGATCATGTTCATCTAAGCCAGCTAAGCTTAGTGGTAGTTTTCCAAAATAAGGGGGACCCTAATATACTATAATCCTTATTATGGGGACCCCAAACATGGTACCCCTAATTTTAGGAAACCCCCCCCAAAACCCAAAAACCCAAAACCCTAAGCCCCAAATACCCCTATATAACCTTATGTCCCTATATAGCCACCCCCCTTAAAAGGGACGCTAGGGTTTGGGTAGCTGGGATCACCAGCTGAGATCCTGCACGGTCTGGTAGAGCACGGCCAGGGCGTCGTGCAGGGATCGCTCTGCCTGGAGAGGTGATCAACCCAAGAGGTCCAAACAAGGAGTGAACAGGGTTTAGGGTTTAGGGACCTTAGTGAGCTTGGGGTTATGTTGGGATTATATTGGGATAATGGCAAATAAAATGGAAACTAATGTAGAGGCCGGATTACTAAAGGGGTCGTATTAAAGCTAAATCAGGCCTGAAATGAATGATATTATAAAGGGGGTCGTATTGGTGAACGGATTAATAACAACATAGGAACGGAATAGTGCATACTCGCTTCTGAAAATGCCCAAACCGAGAATAAGCAACCGACCCCTAATTAAGTATCTACGAAAGAAGAATAACATCTAAGTTGCAGACAATCATATGCTAAGCCTTGAGGCCTATGGATCTCAAATCTACGTACAGCCTTTTGGCCAGAAACCAATTCGATTCCGATTCTCAGGTTCTGAGCACGCCAGAAACTTTCGATTTCTTATAAGAACGCTTATTCGAACAGCCCAGGCAATCATCTCTGCTAAGGGGTACTATACCGAGACCGCCGGAACGGAATAACAATAGATGTGAATAATAAACGTTAAAAAGGGCACGGAATAAAAAAGGCTCTGGCAGGCAACAGCACTTGGCATCGAATCAACATCCACTTGAAAACAATCGAAATTTATGCAATTCTATTAAAAATCCACTTGAAATCGAATTGAAATCCGTTTCAAATCGCTTGAAATCTCATTTGAATTCCTTCTAAAATCCATTGGCATCGAATTAAAATCCATTTCAAAACAATTGCAATAGAATTAGAATTCTATTAAAGCCAATCGAAATCGAATTAAACCCCCTTTGAAAACGTTTGAAATCTAATCTAAATTCCTTTTAACATCTATTGAAATCAAATTAAACTCCCTTATTAATCGATGGAAATGTAATTAAAATTCCTTTTAAAAACAATCGGCATCGAATCAAAATCCATGTCAGATCAATTGAAATTTGATTAGGATTCTATGTATTGAGGTTGGTTTTAATATAAGGGGGAAGGGATTCAGTAATGTGTTAGTTGCAAATATATCCCAAGCCTTAGGCCGCAGGGCTAAGGGCGTAGAGTTTAGGGTTTATGGGTTGCTCTGGGATCCCCCAAACAAGTTTTCCCGGACTTGATTGGGGCCCCCCGGATTATTCAGATCCGTACTTTGTTTGGGGGGGGGTGGCTTTCTCATCAGAAACCCCCCATTACAGGAGTTATAGAGGATGATATTAGGAGTATATTGGGATAATGAGATTAAAGGGTATATATTGGGGGTATATAGGGCATTTCAGCGGTATAAGTCCACAATTACAAGATAGGCCGCAGAGAGAAACAAGCCCACATGGTCATGTCATGTGATATTAAGTCGAGGCTTCGGAGAGGTCCAAAACAGCGCAAGAACGAAGAGCTAGCGATCTGTTAAATTCAGATTCCCCCTTCAAACTGCCCCAGAATGCTTGGATGCTCGTCTCTAGGACCCCAAAAAATGTACGACCCCAAGCTCGCCCAAGGCTGCCTCATCCAAAACGTGCGTGGAGCTACCTCGCAACCTGGGCAGCAAAAGAAGGATGGGCGCTAGTTGGTGCAGTTGTAAGTGCCCCATCACCCTAACCCTGAACAATCCTTGCAAAAGCAGTTGGTCCTTATCTGTGCTTGGATTTGTAGCTGTGCTCGGAAGCTATGCGAAAGGCAGGCTCCGGACACGATGGTGCAAGCCTCGCCTTTGGAGCAGCCAGAGAACCTCAACTCAAAAACCAGTAGCGACAGTATTGCAAGCAGGAGCTGTGGCAGCAGCAGTTGAGCGGCGAATTTCAAAGGCTCTGGGGCGGAAATAAGATAAGGGATAGCGCTTTTAGGATTAGGTATCGCTTCCTCAGCTCTTTGCACTCATTTCCTCCTGCAGTACTGCCACAAGAGGCTACCATTTAGATGCTTGCTCAGTTTACATGGTGAGGCGGGGCAGGGCGGCTCAGTATCAAAAACAAGAACGATGGAAAGATTGTTGAGTACCGGGATTTCACGGGCTTTGGCCTTGAGGTACATTTTTTGGTGATGGAGGTGGCCCTGCAACCTGAATGCCACAAAAATACATTGAGGAACCTCAACACCGCGTGATCCGAGTGCCGGGCTTGATGACCTTGTCTTCCCCTGAGCCAGTCAAAAAACTCTTGCTGAGCGTATGCGCAGCATTCCACAGGTGATGACTTAGAGTACTGTAGGATGACTTATGGTGTAAGATGAGTTATGCGGGCCACCTAAGCATTGGTTCGGGTGCTTGTAAGATTGCGGGATGGGACTCAAGCGGGGCAGAACCAGTCAACGGGGATTCTAGGGGAATGCTTTGGGCTGGTATTGAGAAACTCCCATATAGGCAGACGCAGCCCCCAAGGCCGGTACCAATCATGATCTCCTCTATCTTCTTGCACGTGCCGAGCGTCGTCATTTCTGGGCTGTCAAAAGTGGAGACCTGGAATCAGGAAAGCGTATCAATAAGAACGTTGGTGTCTTGCAAGAAACTGCCACACATGCCTGTTGTCAGGGCTTGATGGCTAAGAATATAGAAGAATTTGGCCCAGCTTTGACCTGCAATACGTCTGCAGATAAACACACACAAATGCTTCAGAATGGCAAGCTTTAAAGGTCTGATTTTTCGAGAGCTAGACTGTCAGGGCATTGCTTGTAAGACTATACTGATCATAATTAACGCGGCTACTCATCTTACGACGGTTGTGCCGTTGCTGATGCCGCTCCTTCTCATCATCCTTCTCCTTTACGTTCTCCTTCTCTGCTCCTGGACCTGCTCCTCCGCCAGCTCCTACTCAGCCCTTTCTACTCCCACTCCTAGTTCCACTCCTACTCCTGCTACTCCTCCTCCTATGCCTCCTACGACCACCACCGCCGGCACCATCAGCAGCCAGCAGTAGCACCAGGTCAGAAGTCTTGGAGCAGTCTGGGCTGCCACGCAATATCAGCTCCAAGCACAGCGGCCAGACGTTCGGAACCATCGAAGTCCTTTGCAGATGATCGCTTCAATACTGAGACCGGCGGAAACCTATGTCATTTGTTCGTGCTTTCACTCTCCTCTCTCATGGAGCCTGAGCTAGTGGCTGAGTGCTCAATCGCCATGACACCGGACTCCTTCAGCAGCTGATCCTGGGTTTGAGGCACGCGACTGCAAGCGATGGTTCACACCTGGAACTTAAGGAGCCCTGATGCTAGCATGGCACACACAGAGGTGAGCAGGTTGAACTTCAGTCGCTTGACTTCGCAGATAGCCACCCGAGCTTTTCAACTTTCCTGACCATCTTATAAGAATTCGAGAACCTGAAGTTACACCAACTTGGGATTATTTCCAACATAAACCACAATTTACAGTGAGGTCGGCATGATTTGCCCAGCTTTGTCTGGAGCATCGCATCGCGTCTGAAGCCGGATGTTGGGAACCCCGGCAGGATAGTTGTAGATCAGCTGGCGGTTGATGAAGACCTAATGCTTCTTGCGGTGTTTCTTTTTTTCAATGTTCAGGAAACATCATCTCGTATACCACGCCTTGTTCCTGGGCAATATCAATATTCTTCAGAGGGAACCAGAAGGGCTTCATGCGACCACGTGCAGCTGCTGCTCTTGCTCTAATATTCGTGCCTGTTGCCTTTCCTTCTCCCACTTCACGGTATCCATGGTCTACTGATGGAAAAGCATGCGCGAGGTATTCATATTTCCCTGCAGTGCATGGTCATGAAGCCCCCTGTGGCAGGTCAAACCTTCAAGGACCCAGGCGTTGCACTTGTGTGCAACAATCTTTTCTATCTTTGTCTTCATCTTCTCCTGGCAGTGGACAGGGGTCCCCTGGGAGCAGGTCACTACTCTCCCCGATTCATCCCATGCTAATGTTACGCAGATAGTGGCTGAACAGGCCTAAACTATGCTCCTCCTACTGTCTCAATCAACGTACCCGTTTCTCGTACATAGCTAGCCCTTTCCGGCACCATGCTGGTTTGGAGAATAAATCTTCTTCGCCAGAGACCCCTACGCCTGCGGTAATCTTGAAGCATATTTGCTGCATAGTATTTGATAGCCATGCCAGGACTACGGATGAATTATCTTTGTAGTAGTTCAGGTTTCTCGCGCATTCCGATGATGCGGATTGAGCCTTCTCAGCCTGCTCGATCTCTGCCACGGCTTCCAAGGAGTCCACCTTTTCATAAGTTTTGGCTTGGGGCCTAAAGTCTCCGGGGTAGTGGCAGGGGGAGGGCGGAGGTTTGGGTGACAGGTTTTGGGTGGACTTTTCTCGGGCTTGCAGGTTCAGGACTTGGATTCTGGCTGTAGGGCAAGACAATCGTGAATGTCAGTCCAAATGAAGGAATTGAAGGATACTTATGCGACCTGAACTATTGCGGACGAAGATGATCCTAAGTATGTTTACAATAGAGGACGCTCACCACTGACAGGTCCTGGAACACATCCTGTGAACAAAAAATACTGGATATGAGCTCCCCAGAACTGGTGATGGGTCGGTGCGCTCCTGCTCGCGGTGACTGCGAACTGCCGACAGTATCAACATCTTCCTCATCATCAGCAGCATCATCACCACCAATTATTGTCAGCACCTTTCCAGGCACTAGCTGCTATCATTCTGGGTCTACTATAACTGCACCCTGTTTCGCCCTAACTAGCACGTGTTCCCTTCCTTCCGTCTCCCACCTTGACGCGGGCTCCGTAAATCTTGATTTTGTCCGTGTCCATCTGGCAGTTTGCCACCAGGACCTGCTACGGCAAGTTCTCCAAAGAATATTATAGTGGTATTATTGTGGTATATTATAGTAGAACCAGTGACCGGCAATAAGGCACACTACATAAGATGGGGCCAGATTGGGCAACCCTGTCCTTACAACGCTGTAAACTGCAATCCCCCTGGCATACCCACATCGTAGGAAGTAAGCTCTCCGCCTTGCAATCTTCGAGCAGCTTCTTGTGGCCTTGGCCATCGAAGTTCATCATAAGGCAGGAGTTCCCGAAGATTCTACGGAGCTATGTTCAGAGAAGGCTTAAGATTTCTCGGAGTTGAAGGCCCGGCTATGTAGTGGTGCTGTACACCCATGGTTCAGCCATGATACACCCCATCGCAGAGGCTGCGCCAAATGCTATGCCTCCTAAGATACCCGGGTTGATTCGTGCAACCTGAACACAAGGTTCAAGTTTGGTTACTTGTGGCTAGTAGCAAATACAGAAGTCAATCCCTCTTCTAGTCCTCATATATTCCCTTACGGTATGGCCTGCCAACCACCAGTAAGCCTTGGGGCCACGTAACATATTTATCGGTGACAGGTTCGGGAGTAGACTAAGACTTGTTCAGAGATGTCCAAAGGCAATACGTAATTTTGGTTGCAG
>CAJNIZ010027224.1:186574-198699 GCA_905231905.1 Symbiodinium pilosum
TCTGCTACGCATTCGGGAACAAGTTGAGCAATGAGTGGAACCTTCTGAAGATTGGGTCGATACCAATGTCTAAGCACATCGTTATACATCCAACGAATGTAAAGTGTTACGGAGAATTAAGTCGTTACCTTACCCGGCCCAAATATACCAGATACTATGTCAAGCTCTGTACCGCCTAGAGCTTAGCCTATCTGCACGACACTTCTGTGAGAGCCCCTTTATAAAAAGCACCGAGTACATGATTGCCTGTTTGACTTAGCCCCGCCTTCCCCCTGGGCATGCGGATGTTCTCCAGGACGGGCTGGCGGCAGGCAGCTGCTGGTATGTTATGACGGGACCATGGAAAAATGGAAACAACCAATAGTATGTTGTGGCTATTTAGGGATAGTAGAACAGAAAATGGAAACTACTATAGCATGTTGGGGCTATTCAGGGATAATGGAGAAGAAAATGGAAACCTGGTAGCACAAGTCTGAGCCTAGCCATTGCTTTTGCGATGTGTTACTTCCTCGTAGCAATGCTGCGACAGGTAACTTGCGACATGAACAAGAAGAACCGGAAAGCTTGCACTTGCTCTGAAAAAACGAGTCACATTTGGAGGCCTCGTCACCCGAGTAGCTCAGAAGAACATCCTCATCTCTGACCTCAACAGACAGCTTACGACTTAACCTTGGAGTATGTCTTCCATGGATGTGGACACAAGTTTCAACTCTCCTGCGCCAGTCACAGCACTCCTATCACCGGAGATGACATCACCCGGCAACCTAACAGCAGTAGTAGTAGCAGTAGTAGTAGTAGTAGAAGAAGTAGAAGTAGTAGAAGTAGTAGTAGTAGTAGCAGTAGCAGTAGTAGTAGTAGTCGTAGTAGTAGTAGGAGGGACAGACTGAGGGGCAGCAGGAGTAGCAGCAGCAACGTAGCAGCAACAGTGTAAGAGTTGTAACATGAGCACTAGTCCGACGCAGCAACCACTGTGAAAACAACTTTTCGGATCTGTTCAGTATGACAATGGCGCATGGAACTCGAGACGAACCAGGCTTTCGGAGGAAACTAGTGCTGAATCACGCGACATCATGTTTTGTAGTGAGGCCATGCAATTTTGTCCCCCAAATGGGTATGCTAGAACAAATGTGTTCAACGCATGACAACCCTTGTTTCTGCCAATCTCATGGCAACAGATGAGCACGACACAAGGACGTGATCCTCGTCGTTATACTTGACCTGGAAGTCAAGGAGCCATGCTACATCACTTCGAAGCCTCTTGTTACTTCTCTCCTGATGTTACGTAGAGGTGGTGCAGGGGTGATTCCATCTCCACCTAAACAAGACAGTTCTCTTAAACAGAACCAGCAAGTCATACCAGTCCCAAGACATGCCAAATCCAACAGAATGTTGCAGTCGTACAGGGCCTCTGATTCAGGTTTTTCGGTCAGAGCACTTGTGCCTGTTGGATTGTTTCGCATGAACACTGCAGGTATTTCTTGCGGCTGACACTCAGCCTCTGAACAGCAAATAAAAAATCCAAGAGTATCCAAATGCAGCCAGATTGCCACAGTAGCATCATGCACACATAATCATCCGCAAAACCAGACATCTGCCACCGGTTTAACCCAGGGAGCCCAATACCCCTTCATTAAGGAATCTAGCTTAAATCATATCAGGGACCCTAGTACCATTTAGGCAATATTCCTTGATTAAGGGGTATTGGCAATTGGGCTCTCTGGGAACTAACAATCCGGCGCACACCCCAGCGCAAGGCTGCCTCCTCCACGCCGTATTTGCCATGCAGGACCTTCATACCCACCTCCACGGGTCCACGGATTATGCAGCAATCGGTTGCAACGGTTGGGCACGCTCAATACCAAAGCTCCCAAAATCATTCCAATAGCAGGAGCTTTCTGTCTATGGATCTCTGGATCTTCAGCCGGCTTCTGGGGAGACAAAACCTTCGGCAGCCCAGGCGCATCAGCTGGCTACTTCTCTTGGGGGAGCCATGTCGGGATAATGGTGGTAGAGGTAGTGGTAGGGTAGCGGTCAGGTAGCTGTAGTGGTAGCGGTAGCGGTATGCCTGTGGTGGCGATAGTGGTTGTGGTCCTGGAAGTGGTAGTGGTAGCGGTAGTGGCAGTGTCAGGCGGCGGTGGCAATGGCGGTTGGTAGTGGTGGTGGCTGTGGTCGTGGCAGCAGTGATGGCAGCGATGGCACTTGAGGTAGTGCCGCTAGTGATGGAAGAGGTGGTATTGGTGGAATTGGTGGTAGTGGTGGTACTGGCGGTAGTGGTGGTAGTATGTCGATGTGGCTTTAGTGGCGGCAGCAGCAATGGCAGCAGCAATGGAAATAGCAGCATCAGTAGCGGTAGCGTCAATTTGGATTAACCGTAGCGGTAGCCGTACCAGTAGCTGTGGCGGCAGCCATAGGAGTCGTTGTAGCAGTAGCCGTCGCCCTATCAGCCCCAGCAGAAGCAGGAGCAGCAGCAGGAGGGGCAAGAGTAGTACTTGTAGCAGTAGTAGCTCAATAATGCAAAGTTGCGGGATCCTTGCACCAGACTCTTGAACATGTGGGACACAAGATGTTTTGAAACACCCAGATTCTCCACCTGCGCCCAGACCGGCACCAGCAGGCCAGAGTCCTGTCCAAAACTCTGGAATCACAGTGCAAAGGTTCCTTTGTACTTCGTGGAGCTCGTGAGCTTCCCAACAAATTACCTGACCCAAAAGGACAAGTCAAAACCCCAAACACATACAACGGAAAATCTCCAGACTGCCACTTAAATTTCGGCTACCTCAAAAGCAGGCCTGACTCCTTCAGCCCCAAGACAGGGACCCTGCGTGGTCTTCTTCAGAATCTCTGGATTATGAAGTCCGTTCGTAGGTCTCCCTGGAGGATATGGTCTATATCGAGGCTGCACAAGGGACCCAAGTTCTGATATACACCTTTGTAAAACTTGATATGCACCCTTGTAGACTATGATCACATATGATTACCCTCTGCAGAACTTGTCAGCACGGCCTTCGCAGCACCAGGGCCAACAGCCACTACCTCTCCTTCACTCGGCTTCTCCTGTGAGAGCACAACTCATCTGAACAGTTCTTAGTAGGGAATAAGGGAGTATAATCCCGAAATATTCCCTCAATTAACTATTCCCTTATTCCCTTATAAGTCATGAAATGGTGCCTTTAGTAGAGGGGCCTTTTTGCTTTGCTTCCAGAATGGGCTCATCCCGCTGCTTAGCTAACAAGAGCGCATCTGCAACTAGCAGCGCCTTGGGTTTGTTGGGCTACAGGTTGTAGTACGGCACCTAATTAATATTTAGGGGTACCAAACTTGGACCCTAATGTGGTAGGTCTTAAGGATTCCAATGCTTTTTGTAACAAGGGGTGGCCAGATGCTGCACAGGTCTAACAGGTCTAATAGGCAAGGATCTAAGGATAGGCACGCGCGTAGCTGCAGAGGATGCTTCTGCAGCGAAACTGTGACACAGACACTGGACCTCAACCTAAACCCTAAACCCTACACCCCTGTTGAGATGCATCCTGGCCGGCTCCCTGTCAGTGCGGCGTATCCCAAAATCAAGAATCCCTGGAATGCCGTGCTCTTGTGCCTTACTGGGATCCCGCCAGTCCCTCAAAATTCCCATACCCCCTTCATAGCTACTGTAAGACCCAGGAAACATGCTCATACTCTTAAACAGTCCGGCTCATAAATCTAAATGCTCATGAGTTGGGGCTTGGGATTTGGCTTGTGATGCAATAGACGTTCACCAAAATGATGCCAGCATAGTGTTCTCGATCCTTTAGATTCAATACTACTTCTGTCACACATCAACTTGAACAATTTAACACTACTCCACCCGGTCTCCGAGGAGGTTGGCAGCAGCAGCCCTGATTTGGTGGTGGTCACGGCTTCCTGCCCCAGGAATTGGGAGAGGAATTGGGAAAGTCATAGGTAAAGATCTTATATGCATGTATAGAACTAATAACATATGCACAAGCGCATACATTCAACACGAGGAGAGATGAATTTGCAGTGTTAAGTTGCCTAAGTTAGGAATCGCGCATGTAAAAGGAAGGGGCCAACCTGCGCAGTTGGATGTAAACAACGCGCGACTCCAAGAAGACGGATCCCAACTGAACCTGCAATCCGTTGAATTCACGCTTCGCTGTAATTACTACAGCCCCACCATCCGATTTACCCTTTGAACAAACACAAAGTGAAGTAGCTTTGCGTGAGAACCCTATTGGGCTCTACCACCTCCTCATACCTTCTAGATGTTCTGCCTTATCCACATAATCATGGCTGACAAGCAAAGGTTGAGATCCGTGACTTCTCGGCCACGTCCAGCAAGCCGACATGAGAATTGGGAATTCGTGGGCTGAGACAGACAACACAAAGGTAGCCATCCCAAAAAGGCCAGGATGGCCTGTCAGCTGCTTCACAAATGAACCCTGATTGCGGAGATTCCCGCAAAGGAGACTCCTCAAAATGGGACCTCTCTTTCCGGCAACTCCGTACAGCATTGCGGAAAAAAATCCCAAGCGCCTTCGCCTTGATCAGGACGTAATCGAAGAGAGGTGACAGTTCACCCTTCACCTCAACTTCAGTAGTGAAAGGAAGTAGCAGCAATAGCAGTGGCAACAGCAGTACATGGTACCGGTAGCTTCCAAAAAGGCATGGAAACAAAAACTTTATTCAACATTATTAAAGTCATTTGAGCGATACTTGAAAGAGCAATCCTTACCTTGGAGATTCCTTTGTCACCCAAGCTCCTGCATGACATCTTGGCCTCAACTGCATCCGCGCCGGCTGCGCACCGCACTCGCAAGGGACCTGCGGCAGTTCGGCGGCAGCAACAGCAGCAGCAGCAGCAGCAGCAGGCCTGGCAAAACACACACATGACCGGCTGCGAGGAAAACAAACTTGCTAAAACCCCCGCATGTGTTCATAGAACAGAGGCGCCCCTGAATATCATGCAAAGTGCCTACTAGAAAAGCAGAGAAAACTCGTTCCATGGGTCGAGGGCTTGCCTTTTGACAACTTTTGAGCCTTATATGGGGAGGCCAAGTCTACATGTTAGTGTCTCCTTTTGTCTAAAAGGGTCACTCGAAAACTGGGCCCCACCAAACTGATACAAATTTCAGTTTTTCCTCGCAGGCCACCCGCCCAACGCCATTTGTACGATGCCGATGTCTCAGAATGAGACCTTTCACCCAGGGCCTCTTGCAATGGGGACCATAGCGCACACTGTTGAAGGACATAGCGCCATATGGCTTTCTGCGGACAACCTAGAAGTATAGTCCCTTCCTTAACCTTGCAGCCAGGGAACCACAATCACGGGCACCAAGGCTTATGAGACCCTGAAGCCTCAGCCCTAAGCCTTCTTCCTAAATCCCCAACCCTTCCTCACCCTATAGCTTTACTTACTTATTACTACTGGGTCTTCATACAACTGTATCCATCTGTGACCCAGAAACTCTAAACCAACCTGCTCACCCTTCTCGCCTCGGGGCCCTCCTCTCTGGGGGGCCACGAAGACGACCGAGGTAAAGGCTACAGCTGCGCACGCCAGGATCACACCTGCTTGGGTTTAGGATTTAGGATTCAGGGTTTAGGGTTGGGGGTGTTTTGCATCACTCCTCTCTCCAAACTGCAGTAGTTTGGAATGCCAGGGTTTAGGGTTTAGGGCTCATGTCCAGGTTTAGAGTTTGGTAATCCGCACGGTTCCTTATTACCATCAGTGGCTCAGGCTGTAGCACTCATCACCAGAGTTCATCGTAGCACCATACGCATGATGCCCGAATCAGCATGGCTCCTCCGATGGAAAGTAGCTATCGCAAGCTAGACTGTCACCTTCTGATCACTAGAACTTCTAGGGGGTTTCTCTGTGGGATTTCCTCAGGACCTTGGGTATGTATGAGAGCTCTAGGAGGATGATAGGTGTCCGCGAAAGGACTGCCTGGGGATCATTTTGAGAAACTCCGGCATCCAAGAGGAGCTTCAAGGCCTTGAGGAAGGATGGCACACAAATCATGCCTTTAATTTGGTCAATTCTTGTGATCTATCAAAAATTACTAGATTACGCTACAGTAAAGTAAGTTAGATTATACTATATACAGTACCACCCTATATTACGTCATATGCTATACATGGATCATTTATATTATTCAAATACACAACGTTATGGTATAGAGCAGTGCTGCCTCCAAGGCATCTTCTGGCATCTCTTCGCAGCGTCCGAGGCATCATCTGCCTGGCAAGTCTAGCGCTGGACCCATACGGGGGCTTCCCAAAATTAGGGTACCATTTGGGGGTCCCCATAACTAGGATTATACTACTGCGGCCTGCAGGGATATGTTGCCTGAGTAAACATGGAAACTACCATATTGGTACTGATACTGTTTGTTGGGCCACCATCCTGTAAATCGTGATCACAAGGGATAGGGGCAATTAAGGTGGAGTCCCTGTGTACTTCTCCTACACCACTTTACTGGTTAGGGGCCTGACCCGAGACCATTGAAAAACATGGCTTTTTGTTTTGTATTTGGCGTTAATACAAGAAGAGTTACAAGCTAAATCTGGCCCAGGTAGGGATAGTAGGTGGACTAGAATACAGAGAACTGCGAGGCTACACCCCCGTGACGCAGCCAAATTCCAAACTGGGAGCCCGCTGCTGAAAGGATGGAGGATGCTGGGGTTGAGATTTAAATCAGGCGTCTGCAGTTCAGTGCTCTTGCAGATTTGAAGGCACAGTATTGTGCGCTGCATCTAGCTGCAGGTGCAGGTACTCGCAAGAGTGGTGAGACTGACAAAGTTTTCTGATGTTTCCAGCAGACAAAGCCCAGACGAGTAAACAGTGTGAAATTGCTGCGCTGCTGCTGCTGCATAATGTACAAAGACATCCCTTACAGGCTCCAGATGTACGCACAGTTCCTGTATGCCATTACAGACGCCCTTGGCACAAAGACATCAAAAAACGGTAGACCGAATGCCTTTGCTGACCCCTGACCAAGAAGGTACCTTGCCGACCCATATCACATACCAAACATTAGGGAACCCTAGCTCAGCTACAAAAAAAAAGCGCAACCCACGCTTGGAATCCACCTAGCAGCAAGCTTCACAAAAGCAGCCTTGGCGACTGCATGGCAGCTGTGTGCAATCTGCAGATGCTGTAAGCTATGATGATTCGCAGATGTGCGTATCGAGGACTCACTGCCGCAGCTGTTTTGCATAGAGTCAGAATGCTCAGGAAGGTCTGTACTAGAAGAGGGTCAATGATATTACGATGATGCGTCTCTTCTATTTCTTTTTGCCACCGACCCTCGCTCAGGTTGCAAACCTCATGCTTGAGCTTGACCATGCTCCCAATGCTGCTGGTCTACTGTGGAGTCTCACTGAAGGTGACAACATTCGGCGATGATGCAAGCTTCAAGCACATCTCCAAGACCCCTCACAGTTGCGCAAAGAACTATACAGCCGGTCAAAGCTAAGCAGGCAGACCTTTGAGGTCAACAGTCTAGGAATGCAAATTTCGGCCGCTGGGTTCCAGGGCCTGGAGCCCAAGGGTCCAGATGCAGGTTGGCCGCTTACGTTTGATTGGAGTTGGATGTAGGAGCTTCAAATCTCTGGCAAAATATACGGAGATTCAAAGGCTTCACAATTAAGCCCTCAGTTTGAGGTCATCGGCAATAAAGTTCGGTATTGAAGGGCCCAAAGCTTGTAGGATTGTGACTCAGACAGAACGCGGTCCCACTAAACTGCCCAAACTTTCAGGCGGTCACCCGCAAATTAGCAAGCGGATAAGTGTTAGGAACTATTTTGAAAAGTCTTGTGGGCATTTCAGCAAGTATTGAAGGAGTCGCTCCCACATGCCCACTGAGTACCAAATCCTACTATCAGAAGTTCAGGCTGATGCCACTGCCGAAGGGGCTTGAAGTAGAGGTGGTTTCAAGTTATAAGGGAATTTTGGTCTACGGTTTCTGAAGGGGAGTGGGTCTGTCCAACTGAAGCCCAGCTGGAAACAGGTGGAGTTAACGAATTTGAACTGGTCCTGAGTCAATACCCAGTTGCTAGTCCCTGTTCACGCACAGCCCTTCCGCTCCCACCAAGAGACCCCGGCATGGCTGAGTTTTGCATCGCCGCTGATGTCCAACATATCGGAGTATTGGTCTCGGAAGACTGATCTTCGGAGTTGAAATGGCCCCAGAAGGGGATATATTGCTTGAGCCGAGGCTCTGCAAAGATGCTCGGAAAAGTAGATCTCTGGGGCAACAAGATAAGAGCTTCGAAGCTTGGTACAAGCTAAGCAGGGCTATCAACGCTTCACCACAAAGACATCTCGAACTCTAAAGCGTCCCATGCCACTTACATGAAATCTACATCCCGTGTCAGTTGCCGAGTTGCAAGCGCAGTTTCAGGTGGACAGGCAATTGATTCCGTAAACTGCATAGGATTCAGGACAACATCTGACAGCAACTCATGTCAATGTATCCCATCGAGGTTTTCGACTTCTTCCTCAAGAACATGGTGGGTTTCCATCGTTGCATAAACTGCTGCACTGACTGTTACTGACCCGTGAAACAGCCCAGAAACAGGGATATACTGGAACCCTTTGACGACAGAATCAAAAACAGGGTCCTCGTGGTACACCCCAAGATATTATTACGGCCTTGATTGTAGTGATCCCCCCCAAAACGGCCCTGAATTCTAGGAAACTCCCAGAACCGAGGCACAATCGTTTGACCTTCCTCGTCTTCCTCCTCTGACCATGTTACTACCCATTCTGAGGGTATCAAGCAAAGCTCTGAGACCACCGCGCATCGCAACTCTGGGCCAAGTGATGCTTAAGGGGAGGTCGGGAGTGAATATAGGTACAACATATAGGGGTTTCCCAAAATTAGTGGTACCATTTTGGGGGTCCCAATAACAAGGATTACAATATTTTGGGGTCTATATTGGGGTCCCCCTATTTTGGGAAACTACCATATAGGCACTCCCCAATCTCCCTTCTTAAGCTTGCTCATCGGTGCGAGGAGGCTCCCGAGCAGGCTTCTGGCAGTGAACCGATGAAAAGACGAAAGCAATATGGTAGTTTCCCAAGTTAAGGATCTTCTTATGGGGGTCCACATAGTATGGATTGTAATATATTGGGGTCTCTATGAAGGTCCCCTAATTTTGGGGAAGTATTAATATCAATACCAAGGAAGCCAACATACAAGGAACCCCACTGCAAACATGGATCCTTACCATCCCATCATCGCGATTGAACCTCCTCCACTCAAGAGGATGCAATAAGCTCATCACGCTGGAAACTGTCCAGCTTCTGTAAGGAACCTCCTGAAACCCTAAAACCCCAAACCCCAGGCCCCAAACCTTTAACCCTGAACAATAAATGGTAGCTTGCATTTTCTTTTCCATTATCCCAAAATATCCGCACTACCCCTGCCATGGAAGCCGCATCAGAAGCTCACTCTGCGAGCTGAGGAGCTCTACTCAACTCAGATCACAAAAAGAGGCATGGATCGCTTCCAAAAGACGAGGTCTCTGAAACACCTACGCTTGGGCCTTTTTGCATATGGCAACCCAAGGGGGCCCGCCGCGCAGCCTCAACAGTACAACCTCAGCTTCTGGAAGCTCCAAACATTGCTCTGCACGCAGACAAGGGCGTTCTTGAGGAAAACACACAACCTGGATACCGACATAGCAAGGATAACAGCATGGCATGTCGTCCTCCAGCAGTTCCTTCACAAGGTTCTGACGGGAAGGATTTTACTTGCTAAGTATTCCATCCCTGGGCCCAGCCTGCACCTGGGAAGGGGATCAAACCAATCATCCCAAACCCTGCCTAACCCTTACACCTCAAGTCAAGTCAGCCCGGATATTGGAACGGCTTGGCGCCGTGCTGCAGAGGAAGACGGACTACATGAACTCATATGGATAGTCTCATGCTACGAGCTGAAAGTCGGCACTGAGGCCTGCAGTTTACCCAAACATGTTTTTTGTTCTTGAACCTGTCGTTTGGGTCTGCTTTGCACTCATCGTGCCTACTGGGAGCTCTCACACCATCAGTGCGCATGGAATGGGCCCGCATTGCTGAGATCTACCCATATGCATCTATCTGATGCGTTCTTGACCGAGCCTCCGACAAGCCGTGGCAAAGCAAGGCTTCATGCACGATAGATTGTATCAGTAAGCTGGAGGCTCCAAGAGAAGTCTGCAATTGATCTAGGTAAGGCCCGGCAAGCTAAAACCCTTGGTAGCGGAAAACTCATGCTCACCAACCCCATATGGCAGTTTCCCTAAACTAGGGACCCCCTTATATACCGCGATCTACTATAATCCTGAGTATGGGGACCCCCAGATTAAATTGGTACCCCTAATTTTGGATCCGTTGTACAATGTCTCAACCTGAGCTCCACATGTAGGGGATTGTCGATGCTATCATGATCCCTCTTTGGGTAGCCTACATCTCAGGGTCCATATTGATTCAAACTATACAGTGGCCAAAAGGGCACCATAAATTAACAACCTAAAATAATGCATGTCCTGGACATGTTACGAAGACAAGTACTAAGAAAAATGACTGGGTGACTCCGGTTACTAGACTCCCGGGAACTGCAAGAAACCCACCTCATTTAGAAGCAAACATGCCACATGATGGTCTTCAGATGCTACTTTAGACTCTTGCAAAACGCCTGTCCCCCTTCGGAGAAGTTTGGTGGATGGGCCAACGGTGAACTGCTTATTTCCCACTTGTCAACCTTTTCGTGCATACACGCAGAAGCTCGGGCAAAGCCACGTGGAAGCTTCCGACATCCAGCGAGGCCGTAACATACCTAGCGTACAACTTAAGCTCTAGAAGTCTTTTCGGAGGGTCGGCAGCTCACGAGGCCCTTTACATGATGATCGCTTCCACAAGCGACAAGTCGACAGGGTCCGGCGAAAAAGGTGTCTTAGGCCCTTGGTCCCGTGCCTCAAACATGGAACCTTGGTGTGATGGCCCTCAGTGGTTGTCTGTCTAAGTTGATGCCTTCAAACGCTTGCTCGCAATGCCTGCAAAGCCTCAAACATCTGGGTCCTGCTGTCCTCCGAGCACTTCTGCGCAGCCAGGCTGGCAATCTCAGATCGCAACAGCTTGCAACCCTCAAGCCAGTAGGTTGCTAGAACAAGGACTCTTGAACAAACTGAGTCGTAATCTTTGACGGTTCGTTCCAGAAACAGGTTCGTTTCGCTGTGGTAGCGCGTCCCTTTTGGAACATTGACTGACTACTACTGTTCTGAATAATGATGGGTACCAATAATGATTGGGTTCTTGCTGTATGAACAAGAGCACTACTGGGAAAATCTAGTTCCGAGAACACCCAAATCGAAGTGGCAATAATCATGGCAGTTATCACGAATATGACAGTGCTCCACATCTATCTAAGCTCCAAACTGGGCACCGCAAACTTATAACAGACCTCTGGCCTGGTGTTGAAGGGTTGATAGACTCGAAATACTCATGAGGTAGTGGTCTTGTTGACCCTGTGTAGGATTTTGGACAAGATCTCTCTGCACTACCCCCGACCGCATGACCTCGGATGTTGGACCGTTGCAGCTTGCTGCACAGTCGAAACTAAAAACAAAATTATTGAAGTATATTGAAGTACTTGCATGGAGACAAGTGTACCATGTGGAAACAAGTCTTTTTTTGTAGTCGTTGCAAAGCCAACTCATGGCCCAGCCCGAAAGGAAAAAAACGTTTTGAACAGTCCAGCTTCAAATCACCAAGCTACCCACAATCAATCTCAAGGCAAGTTTGCATAGCAAGGCAGAATGTTTCAAGTATCGGGGCGTCAGGCAGGTTTCGCTGCTGTTTTGCACTGGCCACTAAAACGCTCACAAGTAGCAGTTGTCTTAAATAGGAAACCTTACAAAAAAATACAGGCGTGTGCGTAGTGGCTGTCAGGGCTTGGCCTAATCTCTGTATGCGAGCACTTGCGCAAGTTCTTGATGTAACAGCACAAATGCCACAGCAGCGCAAATGAAACCAATTGACAGGAGCGATCATCGTCGTCCGCAGCAGCGATGGCTTTTGGTTATCGTAATGTTCGGGGTGCAGGTGTGTTCGTGCTGGTGGTCGCGGTGGCGGTGGCGGT